>PVJO010002263.1:0-148401 GCA_004026905.1 Hystrix cristata | reverse complement strand
GCCCTGAACAATAGGAGTGTGGGGTTTTTATGGGGTAGGGGACAAGCGCGGGAAGGGGAGGGGGCGCGTGGGAAAGGAAAGTGTGGCGGCACATGATTGGTTTATTCAAACTTGAGCAGCCCTTCCTGGCGGGCTTCTTCCTGGAGCCTTGGGGGTGCTGTAAGTTGGAGGTTTTTCTCCTGGAACAAAGAACTTCCCGTCACAGGGTTATAAACAGGGTCATAAAGTAACCACACAAAGAACTTCCCATTTAGTACAAGTTTATCAGTGTGTTGTGTCTTTTCAGAGTAAGGAGAAAAGAGAGCTGGTCTCACATAATTAGTGAATGGGTAAAGGAGGCAATCACAGCTATTACTACTTTTAAGACAAGGTTAATAAGATAAACAAGTTGCTAGACAGGAAAGGAGAGAGTTAATTTTTATTTTGGATAGTAAGGCAAGTTAGGAAGAGGAGACCCTGAAGGTCAGCTGGGAAAATGTGGCCTCACTAAGGGGCTGAGAGGGCACTGTATGTTTTCATGAAAGCACAGTAGCAAACAACTCGTTCAACTCCCCTTCTCAAACAAGGCAGGGACAACCCCTGAATAACAGAGCGTGGAACCAGAAAGAAAGAACGGTTGTGTTTGGACACAGGAAGTCTGGAAAGCCCATCTGTCCAACAGAAGCATCCCTTCAAGGTGCTGGGCAGTGGGGTGGCAAGCCAGGGCTAAAGATGTGGACAACTGGGGAACAGCGTGGAGCAAGCAGGTTCAGGAGAGAAGAGGGCATGGAATCTCAAGGAATTCTCCAGGATGTCTGCCAGGAACAAGACTGCTTAATGAGAGCTCTAGATGCTGATGTGGCCACACAAAAATACAAAGTACTCAATATTTCATTTGGCAATTCATTCCACTGGTATTGAGTGCCTATTGTAAGCCAGGAAAATTCTTGCAAGATACACTTTCTTCTTTAAATATTTTTCTCCCTGTTTTGTATCCAAATGGCTGAGTCAAGTTTGCCTGGACAGTTGAGTCTCAGGTACATTCTTGGACAAATCTTCACACGGGTACTGTGACTTCCACATGTACTCAGGGATCTCAGCCTTTACTATTAGAGTTCTTTTCTTTCCTAGGCACTGTGCTAACCTCTTTCCCATTTTCCCATTTGATTCCTACAACCTTGTACCTCCTATTGGTGGCCATCACCTGTTTCAGTCTGCATGGCCCCATCTGACCTCTTCCTTTGATAGTAATACTCCCTTTTCTATAGAAAACTGCTCCTTCTTTATCTCAACCCTATAATTCTGGTTGGGGTTGTCAATTACAGTGCTCACCCTGCTATCTATGAAATGGGCACATTGCCTGGGAAGAGCCAATCATAATAGTTCATTTCTCTGGCTAAAGCAACTGACCTAGGAATAGACACATAACACAAAACCAGCCAGAGTTTTCCCCAATATTTTTCTAACTGGATTCAGAAGAGAAGTTCTGTCTTTTCTTTCTGACCTCGAAGATGACAACATGTTACAAGTTCTAGCCTTTTGGAGGCAGCCAGGCTGACAGAACAAAGCCAGTGTACAGAGACAAGAAGTGCAGAGAGAAGGATGGAGTCATCATGCCTGTGAGTCCAGGTATAGCTTTCTCCTACCTTTGATCTGGTTCTTTGAAGTAATCAATTTCCCCTTTTTTTGTTTTAGCTAGTTCATACATGATGTTGTTGCATGCAATCAAGAGTCCTACCTGCATACAACACAGCTTTATTTAGACAAGTCTCCGAGTTACAGGGAGCCCCTTCAGTCTCATGTGTTTGGATTGTGAGGGTGCCGTGCTCATCAGAGGGTTCATCCACTAATGAATTCTGTGGCTGACTGTACCGTTAGGAAGTGGGGCCTGACTGGAGGTGGGTCACTGGGGGTGTTATCAGGAAGGGTACATTCTGTCCTCTGCTCCTTCCGTCTCTCTGCTTCCAGGCTGGCATAGGCTGAGCACCTGTTCTTCTGCTACTGCCCTTCATTATCCTGTTTCTGCCTTGGAGCCAGCCAACCATGGATTAAAGCTGTGAGCCAAAATAAACCTCTCCTCCTTTAAGCTGTGGGTGTTGGGTATTTTGTCTCAGCCATGGTTAAGTAACTATGACAATACCAAATGCTGGCAAGCATGTAATACAATCAGAACTCTCATACATTAGTGGTGGGAATACAAATGGTATAGCCACTTCAAGAAAGGGCCTGACAACTTCTTCTAATGCTAAATAAACATCAACCCAGTGATTCAGAAATTCCACTCCTAGATATTTTTACAAGAGAAACAAAAAATGTGCATATGCAAAGACTTGTATAAGATTAGTCATAACCGCTTTACTTATGATGACCCAAAACAGGACGTCCAGTTGTCCATCAACAGGAGAATGGAGATACTATCATATATCCATGCAATAGAATACTATGAAATAACAAAAGAACTACAGGTTCTTGGAAAAGTTAAACATAAAGTTACCATATAATCCAGCAACTCTACTTCTAGGAATATATCCAAGAGAGATGAGCTGATGTTCACAAATAAAATAAAAACACAAAACAGAAAAAACCACAACGCTTGCACATTAATGTTCCATAGCAGCATTATTGACAATAGCCAAAAGGTAGGAAAAAAACCAAAGGCCCATCAGCTGATGAATAGATAAAGTCTAGTGAAATTCTGAAGAACTGTAACAAGAATGAAATCTCAAAAGTACTATGCTGACTAAAAATGGCTAGAGTCAAAAAAGTACCTACTGTATGATTCTGCTTATGCAAAGTTCTAGAACAGGCAAAACTATAGCGATAAAAAGCAAGTCAGTAGCTGCCTGGAACTGGGAGCGACAGTGGAGATGGGCTTCAAAGTGCGTGAAAGAAGTACATTGGGATTTAGAAATGTTCTGTATTTGATTGTACTATTGGTTACACAGTTGTATACATGTCTTCAAAATACATTGAAGTATACACTCAAAGGGGGAATTTTGTTTGTAAACACCTCAATAAAGTTGATTTTTAAAAAGTAATACCCTTGGGCTGGAGGTGTAACTCAGTGGTAGAGTGCTTACCTAGCATGTGCAAGGCCTTAATTAAATCCTCAGCACCAAAAAATAAACAAATGAACAAAAACATGGGCATGAAATTTAAAACCACAGAGTCACAAAATTAGAAACTTCCTTTCCCATGACATCCATGACCTCAGAGGTAACATGACAAGTCATGCTGGTAAATGCAATAAGCTAAAAAGTCTCTGTGCTCCACCTATTCATCCCTCCATCATTTTATTATGAGACATTTAATATTTTAAAAAGTAAGAAAAATAGAAAATTTCTTTTCACCTGTGGATTTGTGAACTCTGTCAACGTTCTAGACTAGTCTGAGGACTGGTAAGGGGAACCATTGGTGAAACCACAGCTGATATGATCAAATCACTGCAGTGTTCACAGATGAAAACAACACACACTTAAAATTATTACGGGACTAATTTTATAGATGAGGACACTGAACTTCAGAGACGTGAAGGCAGTTGCCAAGGACTGAACTTCAAGGGTACTGACTCGTTTACCATACCCCTGCATCTTCAAACCTAGTGACCTGTTCCAGACCTAGAAGGCAGGTTCCCCAATTGACACTACCCTCTTCCAGCCCGCCTCCACCCTTCGCCCCTCCCTCCACACACACATGCACACTGCAGCTTCTGACGTGTACTGACATCATTACGTTTACCTTCTCTTCAGGCCATTTCTAAGAATTTCTTGTTATGGAAAAAGTGTTTACAAATTCTGTCCTTTCAGAGAAATCGTGATATACTTTTATTTTAGTTGCATGATTTTACTGTTACGTAAGGAATGTGGTGTACATCCTAAGTCATGCAGGAAATATTCTAAATGAGAACATTTACTCCAGAAGCCAAAAAGTTTGCCCAAATAAATCTTGCAGTATCACAAAGTTGGGAAGGCCCCCAGAAGTCTTCTATGAGTTGCTTCTGGACTTCAGTAACTCAGCAGTGTGGGCTTTTTGATTTTGACTTCAGGCTTTATTTGGTGACTTGCAGGTTCCCAAAGGCCTCACCCCTGAAATTGGCCAGAGAGCCTAGACAACGAAGCTCTGAATTCTGAATTTATAGCCTTGTACCTTCATTCTTCTCTAATTGGTTCTCTTGTGGGGGTGTGGGGGTGTGTGTGTTGGGGGTAGACACCTGTTCCCTTTGACTTGCCATCAGGTGACATGAGGACCAGGGAACTCAACCTGAACATGGAGCTCTGTCCCAGATATCCCTTTCACAGAGGTCTCCTTCTCAGTACTTCACTGACTATGTTGGAAAGCCTGACAAAAATGGACTCTATGGTTACCTTGCTGCATGGCCTTGAGGAAGCCCTTCCCTTTACTGGGCCTCGGCTTCCTCTACAGATACAGAAGACAGCTGGACTGTGAACAGGAAAGCATGAGGAACTGCAGAGGCATTATTTCTTTGCATCCTTCTGCCGGCTTGCTCCATTTTTAGCTCCTTACTCTTGCCCAGGAGTCTCATAGGAGGATGTTCAGGGAGGTCTACATTTTCCTTTCATGTTTGTTTGAGATACTGGAGACTGAACCCAGGACCTTTGCACTGAGCTATATTCTCATCCCTTTTAAATTTGGGGGGGGGAGGAGATGTGGGACCTGCTAGGTTCCCAGGCGGGGCTCAAACTTGCAGTCTTCCTACCGCATCCTCCCAGCGTGCTGGGATTATAGGCATGTATCATCATTATATTCTCCTTTCTTGTTTCTAGGACCTCAAAGGGTCCAAGTTTAGAGACTCTGCAGTAGTGACTGTATTCGCCATTCTCCACACTCCGCCCTCCTCTTACCTGGCTTTTTAGATTTTTTGGACTATATAATCAGAGCACTGCAGCTCTCTGGCTTTAATTGGGCTTCGCCAGTGGAAGAACTGGCAAAAGATCACAGGATTGGAGAAGAAAGAACTCGAAGTTATATCTCCCAGTGCCTTCCTGCTTCTCTGTGTTTCTGGCAGAGGCAACATTTTGTGGTTACAACTCTAGCCACCCCTCTCGCTCAACTCCAGTTTTTGCTCATTTTCATCAGAGTGCCCTCCAGTTCTTTCCTCTGGTCTAGAAGGGCTCAAAGGATTTTGCTATTGCCAGTCCCTAAGTTAGCTCCCTTTACCTTGCATGTGCCTCTGTAAATATGCCGTCCATTGTATTCCTTTGAGTAAGCCCTTTGTGTCTTCTCTTTCTGGCCGTATAGTATACTACTTCTCTTCCTTCAAAAGTAGCATTCTAGCTAGGATTCCTCCTGTGGAAAGTTCGAAGGTTTGGTTATAGTTTGAGTGTGTGCCCCAAAGTTTCATGTGTTGAAATTTAACCCCTACTGTAAAGTATTAAGAGGACAGAAACTTAATTTCACAGTGCTCTGTCGGGAGCCAAGAGGCAAGCCACTTCAGCAAAGTCCAACATAATTCGTGACTTCCGTATTCCCAGAGCCCACGCGCGCCAAGTTCAAACCTCCCGCGCGCGCCGATATTCAAACCCCGCCACCAGCTTAGAACTAATCAGCACCTAGCCACCCTATGACGCATCTAGCCCTGCCCCCGCTTGCCCTGACTATATATATCCAACTACAGCAATAAAAATTTTGAGGCTTGATCAGAGTCCTTGTCTTGCCTCCATTTCTCGCGCTCCTTGTCCCCTCTCATTCTTCTAGGTGGTCTCCTCGGCCCCCGTTGTTGTCCCGCTGGTCGGGACAGTGCTCTTTACAGGCAGGGCCTTTGGGAGGTGATTTATACTAGATGAAGTATTAGGGTGGAGCCCCCACGATTGAATCCTGGTGACTTTTTGAGGAGAAGGAAAGAGACCAAAAGAGCCTGCTACATGTGTGTTCCCTGTCTCCTGCCATATGATTCCTTGCACGGCCTCAGGACTCTGCCAGCAAGGTCATCACCAGATGAGGCCCCTGGATGGTGAACCCTCAGAGCCACATGCCAAAACATGCCCCTCACACACGCACTTTATTTTTTTTTCCGCAGTACTGGGGATTGAATGCAGGGTCTCACACATGCTGGGCAAGTGCTCTACCCCTAGCTATATCCTCAGCCCTTTTCAAGACAGGGTCTTGCTAAATTGCTCTGGCTGGCTTCAAACTTGCCATCTGTCTGCCTCAGCCTTTCAAGTAGCTGGGATTACAAGCATGGCCACTGAGCTTGGCACCATCGGTCAAAATAAAACCTTTTTCTTCATAACTTAGCCAGTGTGTGGTACTATGTTATTAGCAACAGAAAAAGGAGTAATACAAAGTTCATCAGAAGACTTAGAAGTGAGTTTTGAAGGAACAAAGCACAAGTGCCTTCTCTGTGGTTAGCACTTGTCTCCAACTGCACACACCCTCTCTGATTCTTGGTGCAAATGAGTGAGTGGAAAGTCATCTAATGCTCTGCCACCTGGTGACGTGTTTTACCAAATACTCTTCTGTTGCTCACCATAATTATTTGTATTTGTGTATTAGCTGCATTCCTCTCACCATCTGTCTCATTTTACAGTGGCAGATTTCCAAATTCCCTGTCTTTTACTCATGCGTAACATATGATTGATTCACACGTGGGAAAGTCACAGGCTTCTACCTCAGTATCCTCATCTGTAAAGTGGGGTAATATCAACCTCACAGAGTTGGCTAGAGGACTACATAAGTAACATCTGTAGTGCTTAGAGTGGCAGTGCAAAGTGTTGGCAAATGATGTTATTCTCTCTCTGATTTCCTATGATTTGTGGATAGGAAGAGAGAAAAGGGAGTCCCCTCCCAATCTTCCTGCCCCCGACAACCCACCCCATCTCTATACCTCATTCTTGAGTAGATTTCCTTTTCTATCAGGTTTTCATCCCAGGAAGTGTCAGGAAGAGAAATCAGGACAAGCTGTGAGTCTTAGTTTTCTGCTAATTCTAGACCAGTTGTGGCCTGGAGTTCCCCAAAAGCCCCATACACTATAGAAAGTGGGTACTATTCTAGGGCATCCTTGAGCTAGCTCTTATCTATTTAAACTTTAAAACTGTTTGAATAAAGGCTTCCAAGATTTTAAAAACTTAAATCCCTGTTCTGATGAGGTATTGAAAGCCTTCAGACTTTACAATTAGTCTTAATCTTCTTTGGTCCCTCTGCCAAGAAATTTTCTCTACTCCATTCAAATAGTCTGCATTCTTTTCCATTACTGATGCAGCTGAAGGAGATAAGTGAACAAGTAAATCCCTGTGTACTTATCTGGGGTGTCTTTCTCAGCCTATTCAGTAGACAATGTCTCCTTAATTCCCAGGCCCCTGGGGAAGGTAACTATAGCACTATTGAACAATAGAGACATCTGAAGGCAATTTACCGTCACCCAATCCAGTTACTGCAGTACTTCCAACTCCTGGAATATTTCCAACCCCTAGAACCCAAAGTTACTGGAACCATCCATTCTTATGACCCATTGGGTCAGGCCTGGTCCCAATGGCTGCCAGGAGTGAGTCAAGTGGGGCAGCAGAAGCTATACAATAGGGACCAAGTCCCAAGGAAGAGTATTCAGTAATTAGAATTGGCTTCTGGGGTTAGAGAAGTACTAACACCCCAATGGTATTATAATTTCTTTAGGCAGTTTAAGACTTTGGGCAGAGAATATGAACATATGAAGAAGCAAAAGTCAGACTGCAGACCTCTGCTTAGCATGCTCATATCCCAGACTGCCAGGAGTTTCCCTCCAATGCCTCATTTGAGTCTTCTGCTTGAATACTACATCATTAGAACTGCTTTAAAGTTGGGGCAAGAGGAGCCCCAATAACAGGACTCTCCAACCCTCTTCTAGCCATGCCCTTTTTCACAGTGCAAGGAGCCCATGGGCCAAAGGTATGTACCCACACAAAGCTTCTGCCCCTGATACCTTCTTAGATCATCCTGTGGGCACCTGAATGCTAGATCTCACTGTTCACTACAGCAAGAGTTGGAAGTATAGAACAGAGCTTGGAGCAAGGGGGAGGAGGAAGGTTGAAGGCCAGGAATTAATTTCTCCCAAAGCTACCCATATTCCAGTAACATATCTCAGAAGAGTCCCAAAATTCTAAACTTAAATTTAACCTTCCAGGTTATTATGAAGGTATATATGTCAAGATAAAAGAGTAGGGAATTTATGTAATAGTTCAATTTAGTTATAGTTCTAAAATATGTGAACATATGCTATGTGGGTCCTCATTTGTACTACTGACTCAGCCGCTGCGAATACTGGGCCTGGGCCTGTCCCTGACCACCCTGTCTAAAGTGATACTCCCTTGGTCACTCAATTCTTACCCTATTATTTCCTCACTGTTTTTGTCATCGACGACTCTACATTTACTTGTGTGTCATCTCTTTACCCTCACCATAATGTAAGTTCCACGGTCCTAGAGTCTTTGTTCACCACCTTATTTTCAGTATCTACACAGTGTCTGGCACCAAGACACCACTCAGTAAATGCTGAGTAAATCAAAAATTCTAGCCTCAGAGAGGTTTACAGGTGAGGTGGGCTAACCCGGTAGACAAAAGGCAAAAGGATCACTGTGACAGCCCTCTGGAGAAACCTCTTAAAATAACTCACATTAGCTGTCCAAGATGACCATGGAAAATCCATTAACGCCTTCTCACACTCAGGAACACAAGAGTACCTGATCAGGTTCCTCGTGAGAGGAACATCAGAGCAAGGTGTGGCGGTAGCGGGCCGAAAAGTTAGATGCGGGGACGCGGGCTGCTGGAGCTCAGACGGGAGGAATCGCCCTGACCTTACCAGGGTGACCAGACATGGGTGCTAAAGAAACTCTGCACGGCAATCCAGCCTGGCCCACGGTGGGGAGGTGGCTTATCCGTGACTAGGAAACCCTCAAAAGACTCCCTTCTTCACGGGCCTCGAAAGGGGGAAAGTATCTGCTTCCTGTGGGGTCATGGTGGTCACAGACTCCAGGACTAAACTACCTCGTGCAGCCCTCTCCTTTCCAACCTCCTTCGAGTTGGAAAGCAACGTCACGCTACGTGCTGGGATGCCCGGATCTTTCCCCCAAAGCAGAAACCGTTGTCACTCATTCCAACGGACCCGGCTGTCGTCCAGTACGGGGGCCGCGAGAGGCCACGCGACCCCGGGTCCGCGCCTCGGCTCCGCGGGCACCCTGCTTCTCGTCAGTCTGGGGCTCCCCGGTTCCGGCTAGCGCAGTTCTAGGCCTCGGCTGACCGCCAAGGGGGCGCTCGCCAGCTCCCGGCCTAGGTCGGCGAGCCGGGGCGGCGCCCGAGAAGTCGTCGGGTCCGGGGCGGGGCCACCAGGCTCCTCCTCGCGGGCGGAGGGAGGCCCAAGGTGCGGCGGGGCGGCAGGCGCCGGCTGGGAAGCAACTTGTGTGCGGTGGCGCGCGCGGCTGCGAAGGATGACGAGGTGCGGCCGCCACTCCGGGCCGCCGCCGTCGCTGCTCCTGCCGCTCCTGCCTCTGCTGCTCGCTGTGCCCGGCGCTGGCGCGGCCCGGCTCGGGGCGCTCTACTCGTCCTCCGACCCCGTGACGCTGCTGCAGGCGGACACGGTGCGCGGCGCCGTGCTGAACTCCCCCAGCGCCTGGGCCGTGGAGTTCTTCGCCTCCTGGTGCGGCCACTGCATCGCCTTCGCCCCGACATGGAAGGCGCTGGCCAACGACGTCAAGGGTGAGAGGCCGGGGCTGCCCTTCGCCCACCCGGCGGAGCCCTCCTGCTGCCCCGGGGAGGGTCCTCCCTCGGGCGCCCTTCCGCCCGCCGCACGCCCCAACCCGCGCATCGCTCAAGTCTGTTTTCGTTTTCCCCTCGGCTCGCATCGCTCTGCTCTGCCGGTGGCCTGCGCTCTGCTCGCCCCCTTCGTCCCCTGCCACGTTGCTGCCCTAATCCTTGTGAGGGAGTCGTCTTTTTGCCCCCTCGGGCCTCGGGCTCCTCTGACACCGTTTGGCTTTTTCCAGTCCAGCCTGTAGCAGTCTCTTCCTCTTGTCCAGGGACTCCTGTCGTCTTCTTGTCAAGTTCCCCGAATGCTGTGGATCAGTGCTGGGGAGTCAAGGGAACTGACATTCACTCAGCCACCCCGGTCACCTTTCTCCACCCCTCTGGCTAGTTGACAGAGCTCCCTCATAGATTTCCTTCCTCCTCTTTATCTTTGAGGTGTGTGCCTTCTCTGGCCAGTTTTCCTGTCTCCCTTCCAGGCCTCTGTTGACCTGCTGCCCCTAGCTCCATATCTTCTGGGCCACGTCCTTAGGTCTCTTCCCCTTAGCCACGGGCCCTTTCAGACCCTTATGTTAAGGGTTAGAGACCAGACCTAAGGCAGCTTTATGGCTTTCCTTTGCTTCTTGTTCCATTCCCGAGACCATATTTCTTTGACACCACCAATTGTGAGCCCCACCATTCTTTTTAATAACTGCCATTGGGATAGCAGGCTAGGAAAACCACTAAATATATTGAGATTTTTAAGGTGTGCCCTAGTACAGAAATGGTAAAATGTTAAAAACTGACGACTTAGAGCTGAAGAAATATGGTAATAATAGTAATTAATATTTATTGAGCTCTATATATTAGACATGTATTCATTGTTTCATTTCTACAATTTAAAGATCCCTGTAGCGTGTATCACATAATCTGCCTAACCCAGGAAGTGCATATTGGGGGGAGGGTGACACAGTGATGGTGATTTGTTTCTGATTTGCTGCTCCTGAGTGGAGCCATTTCCTGATTATGGTGCTCCGGCACTAGCAGGGATGGATCCTGACCTGAAATGGTCACTGAATGAGAATTGTGGGCATCTTGGAGAAGAGACCTTTCTAGAGAAAGGAGAACTAGAGCAATTGTTCCTTATCTGTGCTGTTGGCGTTTCTTGATATATTATAGTAGAATAAATGCACATATAGATGTCAGTTTTCAAACTCAGCCTCCCTTTCCACACTAAGGAGCTTGCTAATTGATTGCTGAAGTGGCTAGACTAAACAGTGTGTATGTCTTTTAGCCATATGGCCCTGGGAAATAATTTTTAAACAAAATTTGTTAAGTCTTTTACCTTTGATTTACACTTGCCTTATGCTTCCCTGGTCTTGTCACCTGCATAAGCATCCCTGAGCACCACTTCACTGACATCGGCACATCAGGTCAGGGGAGGAGGGAGGAAGAATGAGGATGGTGGAACCAGAACCCTGAAGAGAGGTAATCTCAGGGCACATGGCAGGCCTGAATATCTTAAAAGTCCTCCAATTGGTTTCCACTCTGGGGCCATAAGAAGTCTTCAGTGACTGCAGAGGGACTCATTCTAGACAATTTTCTATCTTGGGAGTGCGGAAAAATTAACTTCCAACTGACTCATATGTTTGGCCTGTTGCAACAGAGAATTTTCCTATGAATTACACATGGGAAATAGATACTGACCCAACCTGCTTCTGGATGAGCATTGTCACTTCCAAAAAGAGTCTTTTCCTGGTGTGCGGAGTGACACTCCTAAAAAGAAAAGCAAAAGCAAAATTTAAGCTCTCAAAGGAAAATAGAAGCATCAAAGTTTGTGAAGGTAAACCAGTATAAATGGGAGGTGGGAGGTTTCTGTGAAAACTAAGGGTCTCCTGCCAGCTAGTCATGGAGGTGAGACAGCCCCATAAACAAGATTATGTAGGGGGAGGACTCTGGCAAAATCTTGAATTGGCCTCTACTCCTATCCAAAGGAGTAAGCCCCTGCTGAGAAGCTGGGATTGGTCTCACTTCACATTTGTGTTCTGAGGTTCCTTGAAAAAGTGGTTGTGAACTGTTCTCATACCACCTTGTGCTATGCCAGGACGGCACATGCCCTGTCCTGATGATACAAGTATCTTGGGCCAAGAACAGAGAGTATGGAAGGTCATAGGGTGGGCTGGCGGTGGAGTAGTGGTTGCAATCCTGCCTTGCTGGCTTCAGGCTTTTAATCTGACTGGACAGTTTCGTTTCTTCAGTGACATGGGTGGTAGATTCTCTGAGGCAGTTGCTGCCCTAGGGTAGAGCATTTGTTTCTGGAGGACTTGCTTCCTTCTTTTTATCCCAGGGCAGCTGCTGTTGTCTCATCATATGTTTAGGAAATTGACTGTATTCATTTGAGAACTTCATTTCTGTTCACTGGCTAATCATTCAGCATATATTTGTTGAGTCATAGACCATTGTTTACATTGCATTTGGGCCAGTGAACACACAGTAGGAGAACTGGCAACGGCCTGAAGCCTGTGTTTGAAAAGGGCCAAAGGAGTGGTTCAGCTATTTTGTATTGTAGGAATTCTCAGAAGGGGACACTCACAGAGGGCTTATCTGTCATCAAAGGCCTTCATCCAAGCAGTTATTTATTACATACTAGTTTAATGCCAGCACTTTGCTAAGACCCTTTGTAGGCCATTATTATATATAATCTTTACCTAAGAAAATGCCTGTGCCATAGGTCGTACCTTTTTCTTCTTTGTGTTGTTGTTTTAATAAAGTAAAGAGAGGGAAAGATAGCTTGTGGTTATGGAGATTCAATTTCTAGCTTGGGTGGCTCCAGTCAGCCTCTGGCAAGAACAACACATCCTTCCAGGAGCAGCATGTTACAGTGAGTGCTTGAATTTTGAACTAGGAAGCAGAGTGTTGTCCTTTTTTTTTTTTTTTTAATAGTACTGTGAGTAGAACGCGGGGGTCCTCTACCACTGTGCTGCATCCCCATGTCTTTTTATTGTTTTATTTTGAGACAGGGTCCCATTAAGTTACGCAGCCCTGCTTCAAACTTGTGATCTTCCTGCCTTCCAAGTAGTTGGTATTACAGGCATGTACCCCAACGCTGGCAACATCATCTTTTGTTTTTATAGACAAATAACTTGCCCAAGATAACACAGGCCCTGGTAGAGGTTCTTGACTCCACCTCTTGCTCACTTTCCAGAGCCTGGGGAGGAAAAGAGGTGGGTGGAGGAGGATGTGTATTCTAGGGAGAAAAACAGCTTGTGCAGACCATGGAGATAAAATTTGTAGGCATGTATGTTCGAGTGACAGTGAACATTATCAGTTTTGGCTGCCTTTCCTTTCCAGGGCACAGCCGATGTCTCCTACTTGTATCCCCATGATGCCTTGTACAGAGCCTGGCACAAGGTAGAAGCCCACTGAATATTCATGGCAGCTAGTGGTGTGAGCTTCACAGGATTCCAACTGAGAATGTGAGAATCTTCTGCTGGTGCTGTGGCTCCTCCTGACTCAGACCTGGAGTGTCAACCATGTGTGAGGGGCACAGAAGGCATTTTGTCCATCCCATGACCTCACTTCCCAGAAGCCTTCCTGAGAGGAAGGAAGGGATATAGTGGTGACAATGTAACACTGACTAGCTGGGTATGGTATAAGCTATTATTTCAGCAGGATGCCCTGAGAGTTGGATGGGGAACTGGGTGCTGAGGACAGGCAGGGTCTAGTCACTGGATCCCTAGATTTTACTGGCTCTTGATGGTTTGGGTGAGTCTGTGCCTCTGCCTCAGTGAAGGCCCAGGCTTGCTTAAGACTCAGAGGCCTCATGGCCATTTTCTTATCAAGAGTTGTTTGCCATCCAGCACCTGAGTGGTTGTCAGAGGTGGAAAGGGCGGTTGAGACCATTCATCTGGTGTTCTTTTGACCCATGAGGAAGCTAAGTCCCACAAAGGAGACATGCACAGCTCTTGGTACATTCACCAGTTGTGACAATGAGCAAGTCTGACTGGATCCCATACCTTTCTGCTCTTGCGAATAGGGGAGGGACACCAACTGTGACTCCAGAAGAAGCTCATGTGGGAGCCAGCAGAATTCCCACCACAGGGTGTCCCCTCACCCTTCACTCACAATCACTCCGGCTTTTCTTGTACCTTGTTTTTCCTTCTTCATTTCCCATTTACTCTGTTAGTAGAAAATTACTCTGCCCAAGGCAATAAACACCAGGAATTTTTCTCCTTAAGAGTAGGTACGGTGATAGTATTAAGTCACTGAACACTTCAGAAGGCCTCTGTCACCCAGACAGCAAACCACTTACTTAATTGCTGCTTTGCGTCACCGTCACCGGTGGGACACTCAGATAAGAGAAATTTAAAGATCTGAATGGCTTTTTTTTTTTTTAGTTGCTGGGGATCAAACTCAGGGCCTTGTGCTTGCTGGGCAAGCACGCTAACCACTGAGCTAAATCCCCAGCCCCCTTAATTGGCTTTTATTTGTGATTGTAGAATTGGGTAACATGTCATTCTATACAATAGAATGAGTGTTCTGGTGAGCTGAGCAGAGGAGCATGGCTTTATAGACAGTGGAAAAAGAGAACAAAAAGTAGACTATTCATTTTGAAGTTATTTTGTTTGTAAACATTAAAGCAGAAGGGGCTTCGTTATCATATCAGCTAAAACTGTCCTATTTAGAGATTTGGCTATTTCCTCTCTCAAGTTCTTGGAAGATCAAATTACAACTTAGTTTCAGCTTGGTGACATGGAACTTCAGCATGAGTCACTCCATTTTGGCTTGGTCTTTTGGGCCTAGTGCAGGAGCTCAGTGTAAACCAGTGGCCTCTTGTAAATTATATTTAACATACTAGAATGAAGACTAGCCAGGTCCTCAGTGATTACTTTCAAACCAGAGCTTTATCTGTCATCATAGCTCATTAAGGTATTGACATTGATAGTCCTGTTCAGGACTGGCCCCAGCTTCTACTCCATCTCCTTTTGAGGCTTGGGCAGGTAAGATGAGGCCCTGTTCCATTTTATAGGGCAGGGGGAATCAAGGCATAAAGAGACACAGGGAAAAGCAGCCCCAGGCATTGCCTTTGTCCTTGTCCACTGGCCCCATCCCCCCAATCTCTGTGTCTTGGTCAGGAAGCCAATAGAGTGCTCTCTGTTCTGCTCGAGCCCTGCTGGGAGGCTCAGATCCTGGGTTCAGATCCCAGACACTGTTAATTAGCTTACCACTGGGGCATGGTTATCTAATAAATCTTTTTGTTTTACAGGTGAGGAAAGGAGGTTTAGTGATAAATACCTTCTTACTTCCTTAAGGGATTGTTGAGAGCCCTAAACTAGATAATGGGCACACAGTAAACTCTACATTTGCTGATAGCATCGGGTCCTCTAATAAGCACTGAGCCTAGTATGCTGGCTGGCTGCTGTGAATTAGGATTGTGTTTAACTAGAAGACAAAATTTTCTGCCAAACTTTCTCATAGGGAAGACTATAATGTGAGCCAAGAGCACAAATTCAGAGGTAGCACCCTAACTCTGGTGAGGCAGAGAGGAGAAAGTGGATTTTCAAGTCTGTAGACCTTGGACAAGCTGAAAGGCTTTTTCATTTGCAGAGCTGGAGGCATGGCACACACCACAGATGGTGGTGTGGAGTGTGATGATCTGGAATGTGCCATGGATACTCATGCATATTAGCTTCCTGTCCTCTCCCTTCCACCCTTCTGGACTCTTGTGCCCCAGTGACAGTGGCCTGTACTCTTGGCAAAAGGAGGAATGGTCAAAGCCTTTGGGTCCTTGGTCACTCTGCATTTTGTTATCATAAGGCCCATGCTGGTGGAAGGCCACCACATTGCCCCTCTTCTGCCTTTATTTCTAATTGTCACACTGGCATTTCCCGAGAACAGCTGGGCCTCTCCTGTGGGTCTCCTTAGAGCAAGGTAACCAGGGATCTACACACAGAACAGAAGGAGTCAAGCTTAGAGTGTGCACATGACCCGAGGAGGTGAGCTTTTCACCCACTCGTGGTCCTCCCTTGGGTGGGGGGCTCAGAAAGGACCTGGAGTGCTTTTGTATGTGATGCAGGGCAAAGCCCTCGGTCTGAGCAGTCACTGGGGAACCCTTCTCTCCTTTAACCTTGCTTCGTCCCTTAAATAAAGGACATATAATGAATGCAGGCATAATCACAGGTGATTGGTTTTAATCTCACCTGCCACCTGGACCTGAAGAAAGACTGAGGCTGAGATCAAAGAAAAAATGTTCTAGCACTAGAGCTGCCAACAGATGATCCAGACCTGGCTCAAATATGTAGTTCAGTAAACATTTGCTCAGCGCTTATTGCATGCTGGGTGATGGGATGCTAGGCAGTGAGAATACAAAAATAAAAGGACGTTTGGAGATGAGCATACTGGTCATACTATGGCAGAGACATGAGTGGGGCCCCTGAGCCTTGGGCTGTGAGGCAGCTCTTCTAAAGGAAAATAGCCTTCAAACTGAGTTGGAGCTGACAAAGGAAGTTTGTAGGGAGACTAAGTCAGGGTGGGCCTCAGAGAGGCCCTTTCTTACGGGGAGTGGCCTGGACATGGGAGAGCAAGCTATGCTTTCAGAGAAGGTGAAAACTTTTGGCATTCCTCGTGGGGAAGTGGTAAGTGGAGGCTGGATGTGTGGGCAGAGGACAAATAAAGAATTGCCTTATGGCTGTAATTTTTCTTCAAAAGGCAGTGGAAACCACTGAAGAATATTGAATAGAGGGTGAGTTAGCAGATCTACAGCTTAGGAAAGATCATTTGGTGGCTGGAGAGCCCAGCGAAGGGGGAAGTGCATTAGAACCTCACAAGGAGGGAAATGAGATCTGTCTGATTATTCCAAGAAGACCTTCATCCAGCAGAGTATGAGGGGAACACAGGTACTAGTACAAGACAGCATTATTTGTGCTTTTTAACTGTATTCTAAGCACAAGCCTCTTCTTGGTAGGCTCTGGCTAAATGTGAACTAAAGGGACTATTTTAGAGGTCTTTTGTGAAGAAAGTGTGATCTTTTTCATAAGAGCTTTGGGGTCAGGTGTTGGGGCGTTGGTGGCAGAGGGCCTTGCATGGGGGAGGTAAGCACCCGAGGGAGCACCAGCTCCTCTTGCTTACCCAGGGATTTTTGTCTTTCAGACTGGAGACCAGCGCTGAATCTTGCTGCCCTGGATTGTGCCGATGAGACCAACAGCATGGTCTGCAGAGACTTCAACATCCCTGGCTTCCCGAGTGTGAGGGTGTGTAACAGGGAGGGGAAGTGGGACTGGTAAGGGATTCTGACTGAGCATATTACCAGCTGCTCTGTGCTGCCCTAGCATCTGCCCAAGCTGCTGAGCTCTGTGGGGTCCCCATGCTTCTGGGCCTGAGTTGTTTTGGCTCCAGAGCACTGTTCCCCTCCATGATGAAACACCTTGTTTTAGAGATGCAGACAGAAAAGAAACGTTTATTTGGTTTGGAAAAGTCTGCCCTTTATAAAGGAAAGGACCCTGTGTGGGGTGTTGGAGTGGGTAGATTTTAACTGTTCTGAGTTAAGCTGTATAGTGATGATCATGTGGGCTGGTGAGTGCTCCCAACTCCTGGGGTCCTCTTTAATCTCTCTCACTCATGACCTCCATCCTTGGAAGTCTGACCTCACTCTGTAAAACCACTCTGAGCCATCTACAGGCAGGATCAGACTCTAGGGTCCTAATAATCCCCCAGAAAGGGACTCCAGAGACCCTGGCAAGCCTCATTCTCATCAGGCAAGTGCTTTGACTTGCACTGCTCAGAACTAAACAGAAGAGGTAGCCTCAGCCCACAGTCAAAATGCCAATGCCTCAGGTAGCATCACCCCCAAGGCAATTTGTCACCTTAGTTCTGGAAGAAGGTGGCACTAGCTCACTGATGATACCTTGCCTGCCAGCCTGCCCACCACAGAGCACCAGCAGCTTAATATCTGAACAACTTCCGGGGCTCTCAAACGGAATGCCCTACATAGCATGGCTGCTGCAGTTATGGCAAGGGGCCTCCCAGGGCTCAGCCCTGGCTCTGATCCAGTTAGTTTTCTTCCAAATTAGTGAAGCCAAATCCAAGTCTTTCTCTCCCTTATTCCAGCTATAAATCACCCACCCCCACACACACACCAGAATGGCATCTAGAAAAGCATTTTCTTCCATAGTCATTGAGAATAATCAGGAAATAACCTTTAAAAGCTGAAATAAGTATTGTCCCTAAAATGTACTATCTCTGAGCTTGGGGACCTTGAGTTCCAAGCCGACCCATGGGCTGGAACTCAGCCTAATTACCCTAACAGTGTTCATGTGGAAAGCAAGGGCCCAAGCTCCTCCAGAATGTCTTTTTTGGCCAGGGGTTGGGGTGGTGCTGGGTATTGAACTCAGGGTCTTGTGCTTGCTAGGCAAGCACTCTGCCACTGAGCTAAATCCCCAACCCCTCCAGAATGTCTTGCTCTAACTCTATGCGACCTTCCTGTTCCTCAAGCCCAGTGGAATCCTGGTGGACTCAGGTCTCATGGCCTGTTAGAGGTCCCTTCCTAAACTGTTACCACTTAGGGCAAGGCTAGCCTGGGGAATAGTGCCGCAAGCCAACAGCTACAGCCCCATCAGTTAGAGACAGCAACAGAGACTACTTACCAGTCATCCCCCTCAAGTAGAAGACTTCCCTGGCAAGGACAATGCCCTCTCCTCTGCTGCAACTGAAAATACTCATGGGGCTCTTGTTTGTTGCAGTGAGGCAGAGTAAGCAGCCCTGAGCGGGAAGTGATGGGAACACCAGTTTAGCAGCAGGAGCTATCACAGGCTGGTACAGTAGTTTTCTCCCAGTGAGGCTTGAACACAGAGCCAGTCACCGCCCATCCTTCATGGAGGGACTCGTGTTGGTACAGTGGCCAGTCAGGACATCTTCTTGGGGTTCTGGAAGGCCTGACACCTGGACTTTCTGTTCTGTGTAGAAGAGGCTGGGACCAGTGGGTGTGAAGGGGGCAACCCAGGTAGTCACAAGTCTGAGGTTCTTCAGCACCTACCCAGGTCACGAAGCACACGCGGCCTGGATGCTTCAAGTGATTAGTCACCTCCTTACCTGCTCAGCTGGCTGTGGGAAGGGCTGGGAGGGCCAGTAACTGATCTTCTTTGCCTTCCTTGGCCTTCAGACAAGTAGCACCTGGCTGGGCCAGTCTGGTAGTCAGCTGTCCATTTCTTAAACTTTCCAGAGATCAGTGCTGTAGCCTCACTGGGCAAAGCCCTCCTGCCTACCCTGAGGAACCTACAACTCAGTGCAGCCAGGCAGAAGTACTCAGGGCCTTGTCCTCAGGACTCAAGACCATAGCCAAATGGTTCAGGCTGTTGGTGGATCTCCACACTGAGGCCTTCTGCAGTGGATTTCCAATGCTTTCTTACTGTGACCTGCAATGAGAAATACATATTTTTATATTGTGAGACCAAAGTTGGTTTGTATCTATTACTAAAAACAAAATTTTCCAAATAAAAATAAAAAAATTAAAGTGGGTTAGAATAAAAGCAAGAAATGAACAGTAAAAAAAAAATTTCATAAAACAATATTTATTTTTTTACGAAGTACAATACTTACTATTTTCTTTTAAAAAAAAATACTGGCTGTGATTCACTAAATTGATTTCACAACTTACTACTAAGCTACCTCTAGTATTTCTGAAAATACTGTTGAAACAGATTCCAGATCTTCAGGGATCCTGGCCTACTGAGAGCTTTGTACCTGTGGGCACTGTGACAGGGCACCCTAGAAAGCAGGGCAGACCCTAGAGGCCTTCCTGGCTGCCAGCAGGTCTGCCTGACAGATAGCCCTGTTGTGCTATGTGCTGTCCCCTGGGGACCGGAACCTGTCCTTGCTTACTCTACCCATAGAGGCTTTGAGAGCCCTAAGGTGAGGACCCATAGTAGACAGGGGGAGGAGAGAGTGTTGCTGCTGTGATGTAGACAGTGCTATAAAGTCTGGCCACCAGCAGTGACACATGTCACTGCCCTTTTTCTCTACCTCCCTGTCCCTTGGCACTGTAAGCAAGGAGTGAGCTTCCACTAACTCAGCCTGTTTAGCAAATGCCTGATCCTAAAGGGCAGGACCTGTGTGTATCAGGTGTCCATCCTTCTGGAGCTAGAGCTTCATTGGAAGGAAGCAAAGATACAAGGAGGGAGGGGTGAGTTTGTAGCAGGTTCTAGCTGAAGCTTGGGGACCTAGAGGCTGTACTTCTGTGGTTGAGTGGGCATATATTCTCCCTGGACCACAGCCATACCCCTCAGTGGGCAGTGGAAATAGGACCCTCGGTGGCCAAATCTTCCCTTTGCAAGATTCTGAGTAGTTGTTTTTTTGGTTTTTTTTTTTTTTGTGTGCTGGGGATTGAACACAGGGCTTCGTACTTGTAAGGCAAGCACTTTAACCACTGAGCTAAACCCCCAGCCTCTGAGTAGATTATTGATGCGTGTTCAAATCCTGGCTCTACTGTTCACTGCATATGACTTGGGAAGCTACTTAACAATGCCTCAGTTTCCCTGCCTTTAAAAATGGAGTGATGATATATACCTAATAGGAATTTTGCTGAGTGCAGTGAGATCTTACCTGTGAAAGTGCTGAGGCACTGCTATTATTTGAAGTTAGTATACATTAGCTTTTTTCCTTCTCATTGCCCTATGGGGCTACTGGTAGCTGCTTGGTGGTGGGGGCATCTTAGGCAGTCCTTCCAGCAGCTTCATGTAGGAGGGAGATTTCCATGTGGCATTGAAGGACAGATGGGATTTGGCTATGACAGTGCAAGAGCGTGGGCATCATATGCAGGGGAAGGGAAAGCCAACGACCTGTGTGGGCAGAACTGTGTGTCATGTGTGGTGCACTGACTGGACTTGTTGATTGGAGGCTCCTGTTCACAGAGGAGGAGGGAGCCCAGTAATGGCAGGTCCCTGAAAGTTAGGCTGAAAGCGTAGACACCCTGTGGGGTACAGAGTCTGGGCCATTATGTTATGTGGCTCTTGCTAGACAGTGAGATGTCAGAGACGAGTTGGACTCAGATGTCTCTTGCCTCCGTGGAACAAGGAGATGGGCCCCTTCTCTGCTGTCACCCACAAGAATAGTCCACAGCACAAGAAGAAGTTAAAAGTTGTTGATCCTCATGGACTCACCATAATATATTTGGAGACTAGGTCATTTTCCTGGAAACCTGTTATAGAAACTTGAATTCATTGTTATCACTGGCCACTACTGAAACTAGTGTCCCCAGGAAGACAGTTTTCCATAGGTTTGTGATGACCTGCCTAGTGCCACCTATTTTCCTGTTGTTGGGGAGAGGGTGGAAACCTTCCAGGAGTCCCAAGGTTAGGGACAGTAGAAGCTCCTGTCCTGTGCCAAGGGATGAAAGGAAAGCAGCAAGCATTAACTGCTCCTAGAGAAAAGAAGATTCACTCTTGAAGGCTCAGTTGCCTGTTTCCGAGGAGTTGTTATTTCCTGCGGGTAGGCACATGCCTCCAACAGCTGCCTTAATAAGGGTTCATTGTAATAAGAGGCTAAAAACGTGCCTGGAGTAGATTTTCACCTGAGCTTCCAGGATGATCAAAGGGCAGAGAGTCTCTGTTCATTTCAGAAGACTTCTATTGATTACCTCTGTGGACTGGATGCTGTGCCAGGGCAGTGGGGTTTACAGAGATGAATACGCTATAATCCTGCCTGTGGCTGGGTGGAAAGTGGAGGATAAAGTCGATTGTAGCTAGAGTGTGGGGAATGGGGAGCGGTGTGAGGTCAGTTTGGGTTGAAATCCTGGAAGAAAGGCCTTGAATGTGGTGAGTTTGGACCTTATTCATGGGTAGTGGGGAGTTATGGAAGAGATCTGAGGAGGAGCAACATAAGGCCAGAATTGTGCCTTAGAAAAGTAGCCTTGATAGCAATTAGGAAAATGGTTGAAGAACTAAAAATTGGTATATTAAAATTTCCAGCTCATGAAGAGAGTAGGGACTGAGGCAGTAGCCCAGGAAATAAGCTCCTCACCTGTCAGCCCAGGTGAACAAGGACGGAGCTGTTGAACAGGTGTCCTGACAATTAGAGTCACAGAATTTGTGGACTGACTGGATGGGGGTTGTGGGAGAGGGACATGGCAGTGTGCGTGACAGGAGGAGGACCAATCACTGGATGAGATAAGACACAGTTGGAGAAGCAGGTTGGAGGAGGGCTGGCTCAGGGTTGGTGTGTATGTGTGTGTATGGGGGGGTGGTGCCCTGACACCTGTGTGGAAGCGACCAGGAGGAACCAGGACCCAAGGCAGGAAGTTCAGATTGCAAATCAGTGGGGTGAAGTAGATGACTTTGGCAAGGAAGAAACAACAGTTTTGTTCCTGACCCATTTATTTAGTCCTACAAAAGCAAAAACTGAGCCCTTCCTTTGTGGCGGACCCTTCAAGGGCCCCTTAAGCAGAAGTCTAATGACCTGATGTATGGCTGCAGGAGAGATTGGGGATAGGAAATGGCAAGGACAGGGGCACAGGAGAGTGGTCAAGGGTAAGAGTAGTCAAGAAGAGCTGGTCAGGGTTAAGCAAACCAGGGGGAGGTTCTGACATAAAAGCAAAGGAGAATACATGCACACAAACACACACACGTGTGCACACACAAACAAATGCTAGCCATGGGGGCAAAAAGTAGGCAGTAGGGGTTGGAGATTTAGCTCAGTGGTAGAGCACTTGCCTAGCAAGTGCAAGGCCCTGAGTTCGAACCCCAGCACTCCCCTTCCAAAAAGAGAAGGGCATAGACAAAAAGTAGGCAGGAATAGCATCAGATACTTCAGAGGGGTCAGGTAGAGTCTGGGATCATAAGATTGGCTGAAGAGGTCACTGCTGAACTTTTCCAAGAAGAATTTCAGCTGAGTGGTAGGGTGAGCGCCAGAGCAGGGGAATGGTGAAAGAAGTTTAAGGAGTGACAAGAGACTGTTTTGAGATCCTTGGTACCGCAGGGAAACAGAAAATACAGAAACTAGAGAAGGCGGGAGGGCCTCTCTTTATTCCCAGCCTCCTTCCCTTCCTTTCCTTTTTCTTTTAAGATTTACATTAAGAGAATTAGAATCTATAGCTTCAGAAAAAAGCCTGTAGAAAAAAGGAATGATGACAGAAAGACTAATTGATAGGGAAGTTCCCAAAGAGGATGAGGTGTGGGAGCCAGAGCTTAGGTGGTAACTCTGTTTTGGAAGGTAGATGGTTTAAATTTTTAAGGACAGAGGGAAGGCCAAATGACCACACAGAGGCTACTGGGAGTGGAAGCAGTGCCTGGCACTCATGGGAGTGTCCCTTGTGGGGTCCTTGCAGACCTGTGGAGTATCCCTTGTGGAGTCCCCTGAGTTCTCTTGGTCCCAACTCAGGGCTCCTGTACTTGGGGCTTGGGGCTCACCTAGGGCTCAGGCAGGTATCTTTTGAGGGAGGGAATGCCAGCCCCTTTTAAGATAGGTATATGCTCAGATTTGGAAGACTTGATGGCTAATAAGAAAAGATATCATGTTATTCCCCAGAACGGAAAGTGACAGCTATAGCTATGGGAAAGCCACACAATTCAAGGGTCCATGATGTCAGAGGTGTTCTTTTGCCTAGGAAGCTAAACATAATCTGTCCTATCTGTACATAAAAAAGGACACTATCACTGTGAGCTACTGTAATTGAAAAGTCACCCTCTCACATATTATTTGTGAACAAACCAAACCCCAAATACTTGCATTTTAATTTTATTTCTAAGAAGCAATATCTGTCCATAAATCTCTTAACATACTATATCAACTTGATTTCATGTCAGTTTGGGACATTTGCGATCATTTGTGCCAGTGTTAGAATAACTTACAAGTTTACTAGGCCAAGAATTGTTTAATAACTGTAGAGAATACTGTTATAAATATCTGTGGCGTGTATCAGTAGGTTGTTTTCACTTATGGGTAAAAGCGTATATTCATATTTTAAAAGAGAATAAAACAGCAGGAGTAAGAGTTCAGTAAGGTTGAGGGAACAGAGAAGGTTGCAGACAGGGGAGATGGATAGTTTCTCTGAAGTCCATTCCTCATGTTGTTGAGGGGGGCAGATGGTCTCTGGATTTTAGACATGGCTACACATCGCTAGAATCTACAAGTCCTAGCTGATCAATGTTCTCTAGTGTTTAAATAGTAGGCAGGAAGAAAGGGGATCATGATGGTGGTGGTACAGTTAGCATTTATTGATTTCTTGCTGTGTGTACCAGATTTTGTGCCTTATAAGCACCCTAGAGGGTTATCATTGAACCTTCACCATAATTCAAGGTAGATGGTGTCATCCTCATTTTAAAGACGAGAATACTGGGATTCAGAGAGGTTGATGGATTGCTCAGGGTTATACAGTAAGAGAATAGTGGAGCCAGATCTTAGACCCAAGTCTGCCAGGGAGCAGGGTATACACTCAGCCATTAGCACAGGATAAGACCAAGTGGTGTGCTGTTGGAGGCAGAGGCCCAAAGTAGCTAAAAGGATCCTGAGGTTAGGGCTCCTTAGGAAGAAGCTTGTTTCCAGCCTGTAGGATCTTTCCCAGGCAGTTAAGTAGCTGTCTTTCAGGACAACCAACTCTGTTTATTCTTCAACAGTAAGGGAAAGACAAGACCTTCGGCAGCTATCTCACCACTGGGCCAGAACCCCAGATTATAAGGACTTGTCCTGCGATTTGTCTTCTCACCTAAAGGAAGTGACAGAATATACCTGGAATGTCATGTACATGGAAAATAGGACTAAGCAATTAGTCAAATTAGCCTGTCTGTTACAGCCCTGTTTCTCTGGGAACTCAGGCCTGCTCTTCAGTGGTACCTATTCTGGAGCCTCCTCCTTTGGTTGAGCACTGTGCCAGGTGGGGCATTCTCAGTGAGGGAGACCCCAGCTTTAGGGCTACCTTTTCCAAGACAAGGGACAAGGACAGATTGACACAAAGGAAAGCCAACATTTTCTAAGGGACGTATAAAGTGACTTCATTTTGTATGTTCAAATGAGTCCATAAGGGAAAACAGCAGTGGTTCTTCACCATTGACCTATGCAGTAAATAGTTTTCAGTGATTATGTGCTAGGTGCTAGTGCTTTGTGAAAGAGTCTGTCTCCAATGAAGTCTAAGAGCTGCTGCCTTCAGGTTTTGTGGGTGCTTCAGCGTTGGGGTGAGGGTGGGATGGATGTGAGGATAATGGAGAAGGGAACCAATGTGCAGCTACAAGAGCCAAATCTGCCTGATCTCCATTTTACAGATGAAATGGAGGCTCAGAAAAACTAAGTAGTTTACTCAAATTCACCCCAGTTAATAAATAAGCAGCTGGACTTGAAATGCAGGTGCATCTGACGCCATCATTGTGCTCTTCACCAGTGTGTATTGCTGACTCTTGCCTGTTTTTGCTTCCAGTTCTTTAAGGCTTTTTCCAAGAATGGCTCAGGAACCACTTTGCCAGGTAGGTGTCCTGGCTCTGGCTGTTTTGTTGGCATTCTCAGTGTCTTCCTCTCACTGCTTCCCTCTTTTACTACACTTTCTAACGGGGGTATTGAGAGAGACCTCTCCACAAGGGTGAGGAAGTCCCCAAGTGAAACCTAACACATTTTCCTAAATGCACCCTTCCAGTCAGATGCCTTCAGAAAGTCAGGCTGACAAGCCCTTCAGATGTGGCCCAGCCAGGGTCCTGGGGTGGGTGGGGGGGGTACCATGTTCCCAGGATAATCTTCATGTCAAAATGGGATTGGTGTCAGGGCAGACCAGACAGTCCCTGGGCAGAGCCTTCATGAACCAGTTCGGAAGCACTCCTTCTTGCCTTCTGGGGAAATGCATCTCCTTGCTTTGCTTTGGGCCACAGGAGGAGCACCCCCCCATCCTCTAAGACGGATAAAGGCTGGCTTGTGCTCTGGGTCCCTTATGAATGAAGCTCACAAGGGTCTGAAGTCTGCTTTTCTTTCCTGACCCTAACCCCTGTGCCTGTTTTCATTCACAGTGGCAGATGGTAATGTGCAGACGCTGCGGGAGAGACTCATTGATGCTCTGGAGTCCCACCGTGACACGTGGCCCCCAGCCTGTCCACCACTGGAACCTGCCAAGTATTTTGGACTGGGGCAGTCTTAGTGCAGCATAGGCCAGGGTCCCAGGCCAGGGAATGAGAGGGTGGTGGGAACTTCAGGGCAGGGGGACCCTTGTTGATTTTCCTGTTGTCTTTGCATTGGGGCAGACACTCCAGTTTACCAGCAACACTTTGGAGTAGTTGGTAGCAGGCTCCTCGGGCTGCAAGTGCTACTGAGGAATCCTGTCCTATGGGAAGGAAAAAACAGATGGGGTTTTCCAGGTCATACCTGCTGTAGCTTCTCCCACCTGGCCTTACGAATATTTGGAGTACAGTAGAATTTCACATGGTCTAACCCAGGAAAGGCCACTGACAGAATAAGCATGAGGAGGACTAAGGAGATCAAATGCCATTGAAAGGACAAGGGCAGAGACTCCAAAGAGTAAAGCCTTGTCTGTTTTTTTTCTATTCTTTTTTTTTTTTTTTTTTTGGTGCTGGGGGTTGAACTTGGGGCCTTGCGCTTGCTAGGCAAGCGCTCTAACACTTGAGCTAAATTCCCAACCCCAAGCCTGTCTCTGTAAACTGAAGATGGTCGTTTTTCTGAGCAGTGGCTGCGGGGGCACGGGTGACTCTCAGCTCTCTGTGCCTCAGAACATGAGGTACACTGGCTGGTGTCCTGTACCCACCTCCAGATCAGCTTCCTGGTTGCCTCTTTTCTAGGCAAATGAGGGCAGTAAGGTGGTATCTTGTACACCCTCTCAAAGAGGGAAATAGAAATATTATATTCCCTGTTTCTGAATGAGAACTCAAGACAGGTTAATGCCCACCTTGGGGCACTGGTGTCAAGAAGGAACAAATTCATGTACCAACAGGGACTGTTAAGAGCTCAACCTCAAACACAGTGAGGGAACAGTGCCGGGAAAGGTGCACAAGGCAGGAATGGGTGCTTGAAGGCCCTCTGGGGAAGTGGTGAGAGGCTACCACGTGATGAGGTTGGCAGTATCCACAACACCTCTTTTGGGGTGGCGGGGTGCTGGGGATCGAAATCAGCGTTTTGTACTTGCTAGGCAAGTGCTGTGTCACTTGAGCTAAATCCCCAACCCCTACAACATCTCTCTTAATCCACCAAGTGGGTACACTCTGACCTTGTACTCTGACTGCCTCCTCTCTAACATATCTACTCATACTGCTGTGGAGCTGAGCTCCAGCATCTACCTCATGGTGCGCCTTCTTTTTGGGGTTGGTCACTGCCGCGGATCCAGTAGAGGGAAGCAAGGCACCAAGTTGAGAATAAAAAGATGTGAGCTGGGTGCAGTGGCGCACATTTTAATCCCAGCTCCTCAGAAGGCTGCAGAAGGATCAAAGATTTGAGGCCAGCCTGGGTAACTTGGTGAGGCACTGTGTCAAAGATAAAAATGGGTTTGATTCCCAGTATAAAAAAAAATGTAGTCTCCTTTTCCCCTGTGCCTTCTCACCTGCTGGCTTCTCAAGCATACATGGATTGCTCTCTTTTTAATAGGAATAAAAGAAAGATTTTTTATGTTCTGTTGAAACTTTGAGTTCTTAAAACAATTTGTACCAAGACTTGTATCTGTCTAATGGTTTCTAATTGGCAGTAAGCCTGAGCCGTATGGGGCCAGCTGTTCTCAAAATGTCTCTACAGTCCTCCCCAATCTACCTCCTGCCCACCCCTGACTCCTAAAAGTCCTAGTCCTAAAAGAAAAAATAAAAACAACCAAGGTGGATCATCAGGTAACACAGGCAGCATCCTTTGAGACTAAAGGTTTGGTTTCTTCCCCCTGGAGGACTGGCAGAGGGAGACCATAATGCTACAGGGTGGCCCATCCCCGGAGTTTTGCCTCACTCCCACTGGCTATTGAGTGACCACCAGAGTTGTCTCTTAACAGGCTGGAGGAGATCGATGGATTCTTTGCAAGAAACAATGAAGAGTACCTGGCCCTGATCTTTGAGCACGAAGGCTCCTACCTGGGTAGAGAGGTGAGCTGCCTCAGGTTCCTTGCAACACTGGGACGGCCAATGCGAGGGAGCCCCGGTTCAGGAGTAGGGCTTTTCCTGCCAATGGTAGTGTCTTGGCCCTGTGCACTGCCTAGCTAGGTACCACCTGACCTCTGCTGGGAGAGATGTGAAGTGTAGGGGCCGAACCTTTCCACTTAAAACCTTTGTGCCTGCTCTTATCTCCCTAATGCCAAACATAACACCTGCTGTTTATTGAGTACAGGACCAGATTGCTGACTCACTTAACTGCTTGTCCCACAACTAACGAAGACCACCAAGTAAAATGTCCAAGGTCACACAGCTAATAAAGTAAAACAGGGCTCTGACCCAGGGCTGTCTGACTTCAAAGCCTATGCTGTTTCCACAGTACACCACCCACACAGAATTGGAGTACAACACTGGGGGATGTGGGAACATTAGAGACAATCCTGTTTCTCATGAGGAAATGGGTGCTTTACCAAGTGCTGCCAATTGAATTTCCATTCCATCACTTACATGGTATGTCTTTGGTCAAATCATTCTATTTTTCTGAGCCTCATTTCCCTATCTATAGGGTAAGAATAGTTACATTTCTTTACAGTATTACTAGGAAGGTCCAGTGAGGCAATTTAAGGAAAGGGCATGGATTAGTAGCTGGCGTGTAATAGGTACTTTATAAAGATAATCTTTTAGTTTAACACAAAGTGCCCACTGTGCTGCTGAATCAGGGACTTCCCCACAGACTACTTGAGCACTTTTCCCAGATGCACAGTGGGACATGCCAGTTCATGGGAGATGTTCTGGGGCTATGCAGGCAGGTGAGACCTGAGAGGGATGAGGTTGAACCCCACTGTGAACCAGAAATGGTTTTCCTGCTGAAGCACGTTGCGCACAGTTGATACTGCTCTGGAGCTTAAACCAGAAGCATTTCCAGGCCTCTTAGCTCTTGAGGGAAAGCAGAGGAAGTGGGGAGGTGCCAGTGGCTTTGCTGAAGGAGTACCTGACCTTCTGGGGTCCCTGTCCATGCCTGGGTCAGGCCTGTCATACAGAGGTAATTGATACATATCGATTGGAATCAGCTTTTCTCTGTCCCTCCCCCACAGCCCCTAAGTAACCAGAGGAGGGGCTCATGTCCATGTAGAGATGCTTGGGCAAGGGTTAGTTGAACAGCAGCAGGGCAGAGGGGCTAAGAAGCCCACTCAGAAGTTCAAACCCTATGCTAGCTGTGTGCTCTGCAAATATGATACACTTTTCAGTTTTGTTTTGTTTTGTTTTGTTTTTTGGTATGTGTTTGTGGTACATAATGATTACATGCATTGTAGGGAGTTGGTACATGACTTTTCTTAATTCTCTTTTTTTAATCCCCTTCTCTTCCACTCCCTCTCCTTCCCTGCATCTCGTAGACCCCTTTATATACATATATATTTTTTTAAATACATGTTCCTTCAAATTTATAAAAGGCACAATAAAATGTCCCTTGTAGGGACTTGGTGCATATATACAATACATCACCCCCCCTTCTCCTCCCCTGTCCCCCACCTTTTTTTTAATCTCATTTTCCTTCCCTCCCTCTCTGTCCCTTCTTTCATCTCTTGGTTGCCTTCTCGTATGTTAAAGATCCATTTCACTATTTCCAATCAAGAATATTTTTTAGATCAATATTTATATATCTATTCATGTAATCTTCAGAACACCCCTCTGAGGTTGGTATTATTATTATAATTTTGCAAGTAAGGAAATTGAGTCAGGGAGAATTTTGGTCTAGTGGAGCCAGGATTCATAAGCTGGCAGCTGTAGTGTACTAATCCTGATGGCAGTTCCTGTTTTAGTGTTGGTCTGAAAATTGAATGAGACCATCTATATACAGTACATAGTACACAATAAATGTTAGTTAATACTTTCCCTTCTTATTTTTATCTAAAAATAGTATGTCTGATGAATATATTTTTCTGACCTGGAATACCGATAGAAAGCTTTATAATACAAGAATAACAACAAAATCACATTTTATTGTGCCTTTTATAAATTTCTTTTATTAGAAAGAAAATTATATTGATTTGAGATTGCCCTACAAAATGCAAGGTGTGTGGTCTGCACCATTCCAAGGCTTCTCCTCTTAGGTGGTTTTTGGCTCTTGTTACGTAGGAATTGGTTGCAGTTGGTGGCATGAAGGTCTCGTTCGTCACGATGGTCTACTTTTTGAAATGTTTTGAGTCCGAACAGAGCACAACTGCCACCTGGTGCCTGCCCAGCACTGAGCTGGGACTCATTCCCTGGCTCCCTCTACCCAATGGCTTGCCTCACAGATGTCCTACTGCCTCTGCAGGTAACTCTGGACCTGTCCCAGCACCGAGGCATGGCAGTGCGCAGGGTCTTGAACACAGAGAGCAACGTGGTGAGCAAGTTTGGTGTCACAGACTTCCCATCTTGCTACCTGCTGTTTCGGAATGGCTCTGTCTCCCGAGTCCCTGTGTGAGTGCAGTGTCTCCCTGTCCTCTTTCCTCCCTCCTCATCCTTATCCTTCCTCCCCTCCCTGAGTGGCCACAGGTTCTTTCTCTGTGGAGAAGCCTCTGAGAACAGGAGGAACATCAGTGCAGGAGAAGCAGATGTCAGCCTCTCTGTGGGGACCAGGGTGCTATAGCCCCTGCCATTCCAGAATCCTGCTCTAACCCTGCTTGCTCCTACACTATCCACACCCAACCCTGGTCCTATTTCCCATCCTCCTCTGTCCACAGAAAGAGATTCAGTGGCAGGCTGCAGGCCTGGCAAGGACTCAAAATATGCCTGACCCTCCTCCCTTTGGTTTTCTAATTGCAGAAAAGTTCATTAGGAGCCAGACAATAGCCTGTTCCAAAATCTGAGAGAAAACAATCAGGCCTGCCTTAGCCCTGCTGTCAGGCTCCTGCTGCTGAATGGCCTGCTAAATGGTGCCAGATGGTGCCTCAGTGCCCTCCATGGGCAGATGATTGATGTCAGCCTAGCCCTGCTGGCTGGAGCTCAAGGACCAGGGAGATCAAAGCTCGCCTGAGGTGCCCAGCGAGCCGCTCCTCAGGGCCATCAGTGCCATCCTGTTTTGAGACCGGGCAAGGCAGCCACTTGCCCTTGCCCTGGGCCAGATCACCCAGCAGTGCTGGGGCAGGCCTGTCAGAGAGTCAGGAAGCATCCTGGCTACAGAGGAATGGGGAGGGTAAGCTTCTGGAAAGGCCCAGAAAGTGCCAGTCCTGGTGGGGAGAGGAGGCATTGTTTCCTCACTTGGAGTTGGTGGAGGAGAAAATCGTTTGTGACGATGCCGCTCCTCAGCCATCTGCTCATCGATAAACACTGGGCCAGGACAGCCAAGTGGAAAGCAATGCTTCCCGATGCCAACTCCCCTGGGACGTCCTGCCACACTGCTGCTGGGCTGGGCATCTGACCCTGGTGAGTGAGAGAACTTTATGTTCAGGAGACATTTCTTACCTTTGAGGACTCTGCTGTGTCAGAAGAGAGAGAAATCAAAAGAGTTTGGAGAATCTTGGTGGTTCTTTGTTGTTAATGCTATTTTGTTAAAAATCACATATCAAACTGCTTGACTTGGAGGCTGATATCATCTCATGGTGCTTGTGAGTGAGGAGCTGCCCTAACTAAGGTCAGCTCCCTTTGAAACTTTGGTCTGAGATAGGTAGTCAAACCCAGTTAGATTTTTTTTGTTTTTTTTTGTGGCAGTGCTGATGATCTAACCCAAGGCCTTGTGCATGTTGGCAAGCACTCTACTGAGCTATACCCCCAGCCCTCTGTGGCCATAATACTGTCCTGTGGGGGCCGCCTGCCCTTCAAATGCTTTGCCCCTAGCTCATCCAGACTGTAGCCCTACCTGGAGTCAGAGGGCAAATTGCCAGATGCTTGGGTCCAGCTGGTTTTCCAGATGACTGGGACGTATTAGGCTGGTATCAAAGAGGCTTTCCACAGTGCACACAGTGAATAGAAGGGGTGAATGAGGCCTGGGTAGCCCAGTTTTGACCTCCACAAGGATAAGATGAAACTAAATTCAGGTATTTCTTGCTAAGCCTTTCTGTTGGAGGAGCCACCCTGCTTCCTCTGCTGACATTGGTCAGCGCTGGGACTTGTCCTTTGTACCTACTGCTTCCCTTGTACTCTCTTCCCCCGCAGGCTGATGGAGTCCAGGTCCTTCTACACTGCCTACCTACGGAGGCTCTCTGGGCTCACCAGGGAGGCTACCCCGACCACAGCTGTACCAGCCACTCCTGACAACATAGTGCCCACGGTGTGGAAGTTTGCAGATCGGTAAGGCTACACCCAGCTCCCCTGATACACCCCCATCACAGACCACACCTCCTTCACTCACATTGTCTTATTCATCCTGTTCCTGTTGTGGCTGTAGCACCTGCTATTCTGAGCCTGGACTCCCCCCTGACCCCAAAGGCTGGCCTTGACCTTTGGGGGCCCCTGACTACTAGCCATGCACAGGAGAGTCTTGCTGCCAGGGCCCCAGGAGTGAATGTGGGGAGTGCTCAACAGCACATCACATTATCGTTTTTGATGGAAGGAATACTGTAATACACGCAAGCCACCTTCCCCATATTATTTCATTTGGTCATGAGACTACTATTTGAGGTGGCACATAAGACTAGAGAGGTAAGCTGAGGCCTGAGACACCTGAGTGGGGTACATAGAGGGGACATTGCCCTGAGGGTAAAGCATAGGGAGTGACTGCTCACTCTGTTATTGGCCTTGATGGCTTGCTACACCTTCAGGAGGCAAATTTGATAGAGTGATTTACTTATTTTATAGGTGAGGTATCTGGGACCTAGTGAGATAGATTGAGTTGCCCAAGTTCACAGAACTAGCTCACCCTCAAGCTGAGGCCAGAACCGGGTCTCAGGAGATGGGTAGAGAGCAGCTAGCACTCCAGGGCTCTTCCCATCAGCCCTAAGCCAGGCTCCAAAGGAGCATGGTAGGCGTGGGGTAGCATAGCCAGCTGATCCCCCAGCCACATCCCAAGGCCTGATGGACTCCGATGTCTGGCAGCTGACCATATCAGCCTGGGAAGAAATACAAAGCCCGCTGCCCATCCTGCCTCTCCCCTGTTCCAGCCCCAGCCTTGGTGAGCAGCTACTCCTCTAGTATTTCACAGCAGGCCCAGCTTTTCCAGAGCCATTTATGTGCACTGTTCGTCTGTCCCTGGGGGATTTTGCTCACAACAAAGAATGAAGCTCAGCTTCACTAAGGGCCTGATGAGTGAGTTACAGGAGGAGCTGGCTCTGGGACTAGAGAGGAGAAACTCTCCTTCTTGCCGTGATGTACACTTTATTTGATCCCCTCGGCAACCTACCTATGAGTAATGTGTTCTTATTCCTATTGAATAGGAATTGAGGCCCAAAGAAGTTAAATTATTCACTCAAGGTCACCCTGTGAGTTACCGGCAGAGCCAGTGCTAACTTCTAGGACTCTGTACCATCAGCAGTGCCCCTTCTCCTCCATCCTTTAGCCCTGAGTGTTTCTCCCAGCCCCTGCCTGGTGGTTAATGCCCCATTTTCCTCTGCCTTCCTCTGGGTTCTCAGCTCCAAGATCTACATGGCTGACCTGGAATCTTCACTACACTACATCCTGCGGGTAGAAGTGGGCAAATTCTCGGTCCTGGAAGGGCAGCGCCTGGTGGCCCTGAAAAAGTTTGTGGCAGTGTTGGCCAAGGTGAGCAAGGCCACGGCTCCCCTTATCCCTGCAGTTCCACATGTGATAGTATGCATGCCTGTAAACTACATGTCATGCCGGCCTCTCCCTCCAGGGGCTGGCTGTATACCTGGATCCTCAGCTGTCTCAGTCTGTTATGACTGCTGCCCTCTAGTCAGCCAAACCGCACACCAGCCCTGTACTACCAGGAACACCCTGTGCTGGATGTGGGTGGGACATAGGCCAGAGGTACAGGCACCTATTCATGACTGTCACTCCACCTGGCTGCTTGAATCTTCCACCTCACTCAAGTCCTGGCATGTGGCTTCTCACTCCCTGCTGTAGGCATGGGGAAAGCAGGATCCCTGGAACACAGCAGTGAGGAGGATGTTTCCCTGAAACTCCTGTCTTCCCTCCCAGTGTGACCAGATCCCTTGCCCTAGTCTTGCCTGCCATATTCCTTTGTAATTTCCTGGGAAGGCGTCTCCTCTGTAGAGTAGAGCTCTTGCTTATTGAGCACCTGTTTTCTGTTCAGCATTTAATTCTCTTCCCTGCTCTGCAAGGTGGCAAGTATTGTACCCACTATTACGAGGTCTAGGGGTTCAGGTGACTTTCCCTAGGTCTCCCAGCAAGGGAGCATTCTGGTTGCGTGAGGTCCTCCACAGAGTTCACACTCCTTCTCTACCATACTCCTCCTTTCTGGGGAAGATTAGGCTGCTTCCTCCTCACCACACCCTCTCTGGTTCCAGATCCACTGCCAGTGCTACCCTGCTTAAACCTAGGTGGCAGCTGCCGAGGGGTGCTGAGTCAGATGCAGGCACTCTTCCCCTTCAGGGCTGACTGCTGATTCAGCCACCCTCAGCCTGATCTATGACCATCCTTGGGCCACCGTGTACCTGTCCTCAGGAACTTCCTGCATCTATCCCCTTTCCCTGTCTCACCAGTCACCCTCCTGGCACACTTGGCTTGGTCAGGTACCCTCGTGAGTACACTGAGAATACCCTATGAAGGATACTGCAGCCTAAGCCACAACAGCCTTCATCCCCTCTTGTTGGTCCCCTGCAGAATGAGCCCATTCTGGTGATAGAGGCCTTTTCTCAGAGACCTGAGAGCTGCCTGTCCCTACAGTACTGAGGCCTGAAGCAGACAGCTGGGCACTCAAGAGGAAAAACCTAGAGCTATTCTGTGTGCCATCCTCCCGCCGCTAGCTTGTTCTAGCATACCTTAAGAGACGAGAAATTCAGTCCAGCCCACTGCCCAAGAAACCCTCCCAGGGCTTTGGTTTTCTGTGTGCTACTCACATCTTTCAGCTATACACAAAGCTGGTTTTGAGTGTGACCTCTGTTGGGGCTGTTTGCAGCCATCCTGAGGGGAAAGAGAGAGACTCAGAAAGTACCTAAATTGGATGGAGGCTTCAGCAACAACTCTGGGTATGCCTGCTCCATTGCTGCTCATGGCCCACACTTAAAGATGACTGGGAGGAATGAGGCCTCCCTGCCAGGAGTCAGGGCACTGAGGGAGGATGGGGTGGCCTTGGAGCAGGAAGCCAGCTTCCAGAGTGGGAGTAGAGGGCCATGGGCATGGAGATCCTGTTTGACTTTTGCCTACATATTTCCCTGGAGACTGCAGTGTTCTAGCCTCAGCCATGCTTGAGTAGCTGTTTCCTGAATAATAACAATAGAAGCAGCTCTTTTGCTTGAGCTCTGACAGGCTGGCAGACTGTGTGCAGTGCACTCTGTATTCACTTACACTTATTTCTCAGAAACTCCATGGGTGGGTACCAGTACGCTCTCTGTTTTGTAGATGAGATGACAGCCTAGAGGTGTGAACCACCTTGCCCCAGGGGAGTTTGCATCCACATCTCATCCAGCCCCTGCTCTAACCACCTGGTGCTCATGGGCACAGAAGCCTAAAGGAGAGAGAGCTCACTTCAGTGTCCTCTTGCTCCGCCTGCTCTCTGCTGTGCTTGCTTACCTGAGCAGCTGGCAGGACTGGCCACTGGGTGGCGTGTGGTCACCAAGGTTTCCCTGCTCCCTGTAGTCTTTTAAAACATCCATCTGATGCTGTGCGAATCTAGATGCCAGGTGAAGGTCAGTGAGAAATGCTGACTTCAGGCTGTAAATCTGTGTGAGCCCCGGGAGGGGGCACACTGTAGCTCCATTCTTTCTGGCCCCTTCTTACTCTGGAGGAAGATGTCCACGCCCTGAGGTTTGACAGGAGTATTTCATAGCTTTCTCTGGAATGAATCTGGTAGCAGGTTCTTTCTGTTTAATTAGTCCTGTCTCCAGGATCCTTCTCTTGAATTTTTTTTTCTCCATAAGTTTTTCAGAGCCATTGTCCTCTGTGTCTGGCTTTTCATGGTTTCATCTGACCTGCTCTGCTGCTGCATCCCTCTTTCTGCCTGTCCCCACCCCCATGCACACATGGTCACAAACATATCCTCCTCCCTGGGGTCCTTGTGGTTTCAAAGTGCTAATACTAATCAAATTCAAGTTGACTTTATTGTCAAAGTAGCTTTTCATGTTCCTCAGAGACTACTGGGAGTTGCCATCAGGATTTGGATCTTGGCGCTAAGCCCCTGGGTTGGCCTGTCCCACCTGGTAGCCTATGGAATACAAATGAAAAGGCTTCTGCAGGCTTAGCCCAGCCAGTCAGTCAACTGCTCCACTAGAAGGCCACTTGAAGAGAGGACTTGTGAACAGGGTTTTCAGCAGCCCTGGGAAGTTGCACAGAGATCAGGCCTTCCTCCCAGTTGTGGCACAAGTCACAGGGGTCAGGACAAGAGCCCAAGCTTTGAGGCAAGAGATCTTGAGGGCCCAGCCCTGCTTAGTCCCTTGCCGCACCCCTTCCTGTAGCCTCACCTGATGCCCCAGAGCAAAAGTAGTGAGGAATCCATATTTGTGCCTTAGGCAGAATATTTTCTTAATGGTTTTAGAATATTCTAGAAAAACTGCCTTGGCCCACTTCTGCATAGCCACGTACCCTCTGAGGACAGTAAAACTGACAGAATTGCTCCTCACTCCTTAACTTCTGCTTTTTCCCCACCACAGTACTTCCCTGGCCAACCCTTGGTCCAGAACTTCCTGCACTCTACAAATGACTGGCTTAAGAGGCAGCAAAGAAAGAAAATTCCTTACAGTTTCTTTAAAACTGCTCTGGACAACAGGAGGGAGGTGAGTCTGACAGGTGAATGAAAATCTCCCCATCCTAGATGTTCATGGGAATGGAAAAAGGGTTAATATTGTAATCTCCAGTGTCCTTCACCAGTTTGTATTCAGGAAGATGTCAGTAATCTTGGTTGAATGCTTCCATTAATAAACAAACTGCTAGTTAGTGAGTTCCTCATGCATAACTCATTTAATCATAAATTAATGGAAGATAGCTATCCCCACTTAGCAAACAAAGAAATAGAAGTTAAGAAACTTTAAATGACTTGTCTGAGGTCCTGTAGTGCCAGTCGATGGCTGGGCTGGGATTAGAAATCGTTGAGCAGGGGTGGGGATATAGCTTAGTGATTGAGCACTTGCCTAGGATAAACAAACCCTTAGGTTCAATCCCTGGTACTGCAAACAGACATTAAAAAATGATGAGACACCAGGGTATTTACTACTTCCTGCTGCGTTCTTCGGCATGGCCCTCTCCAAGGCACCTCACTGGGCTCCTGCTCATGCCTCTCTTGGTGGAAGTGGGCCACTGTAGCCAGCACATGTGCAAAAACGTTATGGGCTTGTAGGGGGTGAAAGCTTGAAAATCAACCCTCTTGTTTCATAGATGGAATTATTGAAGCCAGAACAAGCGTATAACTTGATGTATACCATGGGTTTTTGATGTGCTGAACTATGGTTGGGTGGAACAAGTGGAAAGTGCCACCTTTGAGGTGACAGAGAGGGCCGTTGTTTGTCATGGGACTATGTGCTATCCTTTGACTGTCTTAGAAGCTTCTCTTTTACCTCCCATTGCCAGCCCTTTTTCCTCTACTGTGAATTCACACTCATATGTGTTCCTTAGGATGCTGTTCTTGCCAAGAAGGTGAACTGGGTTGGCTGCCAGGGCAGTGAGCCGCATTTCCGGGGCTTTCCCTGCTCCCTGTGGGTCCTCTTTCACTTTCTGACTGTGCAGGCAAGTCAACAAAATGCAGAACCAGGTAAGTCCAGGACCTGTTCATCCCACCATGCCACCAACTCTACCCTTTCCTGCCCTTCACATAAGGGCGGGTCAGTATGAGTCTGGGGACCACAGCAGGATCTTTGAATGAGCGTCAGGACACAACAAGCATAGGACCAGTCTCAGCATGTGGAGCACTTTGAGAATTCATCCAGTCTTGTCCCTTGTCTCTGAGGTAGTACCCCTGAAGCTTTGGGGCATGAGGCCATTCCCTAGCTTTTAACGTAGAACAGGTGGGCGTCTAGTTCAGTATGTATCTGTTGAGGAACTGGGTTTATATCAGGCCATAGCTCAGCTTGCAAGGTACGAAGGTGTAAAAGAGACTGTCCCTGCTCTCAGTGGACTGTCTAGTATGTAGCGGGGTAGACAGGGAGTTCTCTGCAGTGTGCTGAGGCCAGGAGCCAAGAGAAGGAAGGATGTGTGGGTTAAGTAGGGTAGGCTCAGTGCTGCTGGGGGGGGGCGAGAACTTCTCAGGGAACCAAGATGAGAGCTGATGGGTGGAAAGGAGTTCACTTGGAAGGAAGTGCTCCTGGATACCAGGAATAGCCTGCCGTGGCAGAGGGATAAGAAGGGCTGCTGTCAGATATAAAGCTGGAGTTGGCTAGTCTCTCAGTACTGTACTTACAGAGACTCTCCACAGTACCAGGTGCCACTGTAGGTGGGGATCCAGGAGCCTGTGAGGCCTCCAGGGGTCGGTATTCCAGGGACAAGAGACAGGCAGTAAACACAAATAGAACATCTGAGCATAATGATGAATTCTGTGAGGAAGACAAAGCAGAGTGTCATGGGCAGAGGTACTGTGTTCAGATAGTGCAGTTGAGGGAGGCTACTCCAAGTAGGTATCCCTGAGTTGAGACTCGCATGGAAAGAACAGTCATGGGGCATCTGGGAAGAAAATCTTCCACACTATCCGAGTCACTCAAGTGACCATGACAGATACCACAGGGTGGGGGCTTGGGCAACAAATACTGATTGTCTCATAGTTCCGGAGACTGAGGTCCACAGTCAAGGTATGGTATGGTATTGGTGTCTTCTGAGGCCTTTCTCCTTGGCTGGTAGATGGCTGCCTCCTTCCTGTGTTTTCACTTGTCTCCCCTTTCCCTCTCTGTGTCCAAATTTCCTTTTCCTATGAAGACACTGGTCATACTGGGTTAAGACCTTCCTAGTGACCATGTTACCTTAGTGGTGCATATTACCTACTTTTTAAAAGACCCTGTCTCCAGATACAGCCACATTGTGAGGTACTGGGGGTTAGGACTTCAACATACAGATTTTGAGGGGACAGATTCAGTCCATAAAACAAGGCCATAGACTGGCAGGCATAGAAAGCAAGTCTGGCATGTTTTTGTAGTATCAAAAGGTGGCCATCATGGCAAGGGCCTGGGAGTGAGGGAGGTGAGCATGTGGGCTTGGGGCCTTGCTAAGGGCGGGGTTTCCATCCGTTAACTTATAAGAAGAAACACCGGAGTAGTGTCACAGGAGAGTGGCACAAATGAGTAATGCTTTAGAAAGGTTGCTTGGTAGAGATGGGGGAATGGGGACGTTATAAAGGTGGAGCTGATGGGACTTACTGATGGGGAGTAGAGGAAGAATATGTGGGAACAAGGACAGTGGTTTCTGGGGTCCCTTTATTGTTGTGGGACCTGACCCCTGGTAGATGATGGTCCTGACGTGCTGAGCAGTGGGAAGACCCTAAGGAGAAGGGCAGAATTGGTGATCTCATACATGCCTATCAGGCACCTGAACGGAGTCTGAATTCTAGAGTCTGTGGGGAAGTACAAGCTAAAGAAGTCAACTTTTTTTGATCATTAGAACATAGATGACAGGGCTGGGGATTTAGCTCAATGGTTAAAGTGCTTGCCTTGCAAGAACAAGGACCTGAGTTCGATCCCCAGCACCAAAAAAACAAAAAAAAAACAAAAAACAAAAAAGAACCTAGATGACAGTCACAGCACAGGACTGGATGAGCTTCTGTGTGGAAGGTAGAGAAGAGTGCTGAGGACTGAGTCCCAGAGCCTTGTAGCATTTAGACTGCTGCTTGCAGCCGGCACCAGTGAAGGAGCCTGAGAGGGAGCAGCCATTGTAATTTCAGGGAGGGTATAGTCAGCCATGTGCATGCTGCTGCAGTTGGTGCAAGATGAGGACATCCCTGGCAAGAGCTGGTTTATATTTTGAGGGGGAGGGTAGATAATGGCCTGGTTGGATCAAGCTGGAGAGAGACTAAGAGGTGAAATACTGCAGAAAATGGGCAGAAGCAGGGGATAACTAGATCAGAAGAGGGATTTTGTTACTGTAATTGTTTTCACCAGTTGGAATGATCCCATATTAAGGGAGAAATTAGTGATGCAGGAAAGAATGAAAATATTTACAGGAATAAAGTCCTGGAGGAGGAGCAAATGGGGAGGTGAAGGTTGTGAGTACAGCTGCAGGGCAGGTGGCAGGTGTGCCTGGGATGGGTGCAGGAGAAGATGGAGCTGAAGATGCCAAATAGGTGAAGGAAAGGTTGATGTGGGTGCTGACATTGCCAGGAATGATGGCATGGGATGGGTGCTAAGTGCTGTGGAAAGAGGCTTTCTGAGGTCCTGGTGGATGGAGGGGTGGACAGGAGATTGTCTTCTAAAGGACTAGGGGTTGGGGGTATTGTGCCACAGGAAGGAGAGTTTGGTGGCCACCAGCAGCCCTGAGGTGTATGGAGTATGGGAGAGAAAAGGACACGAGAAGGGTGTGTAGAGGAGGAAGAGCAATTTGAAGAGGAGCAAGAAGGTAGGGGAGTTAACAGAGGACTTGGGGATCTGATTCTGACCATCCAGAGGGTCCAGTGGGAGGGACCTGAGGAGGAGAGGGAGGAGGGATGGAGACAAATTAGGGGGTGTTCAGGTTAGAACAAACTGGATTCCTGAGGTGAGGCAAGTTGGGGAGCAAGTCAGAACAGGAAGTGTGAGGCTGGTGGGTGGAGGAGGAGCCTGCGGTCAAGGCAGAGGGACCCTGGCCCCTGCTGACTCTCCAGCCCTGTCACAGAGCCTGCATGTCCTGCTGAAGAATATAAATGATGAGAGCCTGGATGGGTAGCAAAAGAGGAGAACTAGCACCTAGGAGGTATTGGAGGAGATAGAGTCATCTCTAAAGTGGCCCCTAGCCAAGTGTGGTGTCTCATGCCTGTAATCCCAGCACTCAGGAGGCTGAGGGAGGAGGATTGCTGCAAGTTTGAGGCCAGTCTGGGCTCCATAGTGAGTTCAAGGCCAGCTTGAAATACATAGCGAGACCCTGTCTCAAAAAAAAATAAATAAATAGGCTGGGGATTTATCTCAGTGGTTAGAGTGCTTGCCTAGCAAGCATAAGGCCCCGAATTCAATCCCTGGCACCAAAAAACAAAATAAAATTAAATTTTTAAATAAATAAATAAATGACGTGGCCCCTGGAAGGGGAGAAGGAGACCCTGGGTCCCTTACCACATAGCCTGGGATGTGAAGCACCTGTGCAAGGGTAACCCTAGCAGAGCTGGGAGAACAGGGTGGCCTGTGGAAGGAATGTTGATGGCCTCTTGCGGGCAGACAACCTGAAGGTCCCTGTGCATGGCTCCTCCTCTCCCCTGTAGCCAATGGCCAGGAGGTCCTCCAAGCCATCCGGAACTATGTTCGTGCGTTCTTTGGCTGCCGAGACTGTGCTAACCATTTTGAACAGATGGCTGCTGCCTCCATGCACCGGGTGGGAAGTCCGAATGATGCAGTTCTCTGGCTTTGGACGAGCCACAACAGGGTCAATGCTCGCCTCGCAGGTAAGGAAGAGCCACCTTCAAGCCTGCGGTCACCTATAAGGGGAGGGTCTTGGGCCAAAGGTGGGGGACATTCGCTGTCCCCTCAGTAACACCTGCACTTCTTAGCTCATACTCTTCCAGGCCTGCTAATCAATGGTAGTATCATGAGTCCCATCTTCTAGATGAGAGAACCAAAGTTGTGACTCTGGAAGACCCTGGTCTTCTGATGCTATTGCTCCCTTTCCCCTGCACCAGGGATCCTCTTTCGGGCCTGTTGGGGCCTCTCCTGCCACCCCAGCTCTGCTTACTGGCTGCTGGCCCCTTACTAAACTAACAGGAAGGAGAGAGCTGAAGAAGAGACCAGAGTCTAGAACAGTGGTGATGAACTGTGTGAAAGCTCTGAAGTTCGCCATCACTGGTCTGGAAGTACCAGGGACGGCTTCCTGTAAGGGGCAGCCTTGCTCAGTTTTCCTCATTTACGGCCCCCTCAGTGCTTTCTTTTCCCCATGCCCAGGAGTCTGGTGGGTCCTCCTGGTTCCCAGGAAGGTGGGTGGGGAGGAGCCGTTAGTGGACAGGAGGCCCCTTGTCTGTGGGGCTGTGACAACCCTCCCAGGGGTGGGAGCTGGGGGCAGAGCAGGTTAAAGTAGCTGAAAGGAGCAGGTGGTGCTGCCAGTGCCTGCACTTGGTCAGTGCTCTCCTGGGGCCGCCTAGTGGACTTTGAAAAGAAGATACATGGCTGTCTTCTCAGGCCACCCCTCCTCCCCTCCCCACATTCTCTATCTGACCCTCCAGCCTCATGATCTTGGCAGGCTCCCAGCTGCCACTGGATGGCTAGGAGCTGGAACTGTTCCCCAGGGGCCAGAAACAAGGTAGTCCTCCAACCTGTCTGATGAGGTCCTTTCAGATCCAACTAATAATTAGCAGATTGGGGCTGGGGATTTAGCTCAGTGGTTAGAAAGGCCCTGAGTTCAGTCCCCAGCACCAAAAAAAGAAAACATTAGCAGGTACAAACTGAGTGCCCACTTCACAAGGCCTGATCGTTATGACCACTCACTGGTTCCTTGGAATTTGCTTGTTGCCCCCTCCCCAAAATAACCATTCTGATGTTCACATCTTTTGCTATTGCTGCTGCTATTTCATGGTGGTCAACAGCTTTTTTCTTTTATTAACATTTTGAGGAGAGGTACTTCCTACAGAGGGATGGGCTGGCTGGCACTTCCTGGACAGTGCTGGGCCCAAGCCTGGGGCAGGTGACTTGCTGCCCAGGGTCCCAGCAGCCTGAACTCAGTACAGCACTCCCAGGCTTCCCACACCCCTGGGAGCCTGCCCTGCTCCCAGTACCGCTGCGCTGCCTGCTGTGGGTAGAGCAGGTACCTGTGGATTTGCAACAAGCACTTGTCTTCAAAACAAAACAAAACAAAACAACAAAACTTCCCTTTAATTAGCAAAGGTAATGTAGCACCATTATAACATTTCAGACAAATACAAAAAAGTGAAAACACTAAAGACCAACAGGAGTATAAAACAGGTTGAGTCTTCTTGCCCTTTTCTGTTTCTGGTCTGGAATACAGACTGGCAGCAAAACCAGCAAAAGGGGACAGTGAGCCTGGTTGCCACTAAGAAGTGGCTGGAACTGCAGGCGCTAGGACATGGTGAGTGGAACTCTCCTGTAAAGAGTGGCTGTTGGCTGCATCCTGAATAGGCCAGACTTCACACCGGTTCTACATGTGTGTCTCTTATCTCCCTCCGTGGGAGGCATGTCTGCAGATGAGGCAGCTGGCATTCTGAATGGAGGAGTGAGGTTTGAGCTCCTAGGTGGCTGGAGTGTCACAGTCAGTGCGTGTCTCTCTCCCCAGGTGCTCCCAGTGAGGACCCACAGTTCCCCAAGGTGCAGTGGCCACCCCGTGAACTCTGCTCTGCCTGCCACAGTGAACTCAGTGGGGAGCCTGTATGGGATGTGGGCACCACTCTCCGCTTCCTCAAGGCCCATTTCTCTCCAAGAAACATCGTCCTGCACTCCCCCTCAGCTAGACCAGCCCCCCGGAGCAGCACACGCAGTTTGGCAGCCACCCCAAACCTGGGGGTGGGAGCTCTGGGACCGACAACCAGAAACTCAATGCTGGACCCTGAGTGGGCTGATATTGCAGAGTCCCCTGGAAGCACCTCCATGGCAGATGTTCCAGCTGAGAGACCTGAGGCAAGTGGCCCCCAGGTGCTGCACACTGGCTTCCAGCTGAGCAGACCTGTGCCAGGGCGGGGGCCCCCTGAGCACATAGTAGAGCCCCAGAAGGCTGTGTTGGTGCAGTCCCAGGGGCAGCGACACTTGAGCAAGCGAGACACAGGGGCTGTGTTGCTGGCTGAGTCCTGGGCCAAGGAGAACCCCCTCCATGGCCCTTCAGAACTGAGGCAAGGAGTCCACAGCTCCGATCAGCTGGCCCGCATCCCTGGGAGGGAGCCAGAAGCAGGAGCTGTGTGGGCCCAAGGCCAGTGGCTGCAGGTACTGGGAAGGGACTTTTCCCACCTGGACATCAGCCTCTGTGTGGGGCTCTACTCACTGTCCTTCATGGGCTTGCTGGCCATGTATACCTACTTCCGGGCCAGAATGAGGGTCCTGAAGGGCCATGCTGCAGCCTGATCCTTCCAATTTGTGGGGGGCAGAGAAGGGAGCTGCCATCCATGGGTATCTGCTACTCCCGTACCTTCCCTGCCTCCCTTTGTCCAGCCCAGGAGAGTGAGAAGTCCAGGAAAGCCAGTTGCTCCAGTGAACCCCCCATGTCTGCTGGGAAGGAGAGTTCCACAGACAAAAGAGATGGAGAACAGGGTCTGCGTGTATCTGACCAGCAAGGGAGGGCAGCCTTGGGCAGGGAGTTTAGGAAGGTATAGGCCCTGGCCTCTCAGCACCAAATTCCTGTTTTTCAGCTTTTTGAAGCCCTGCCCCATTCTCGATGAAGCCTCAATCTCTCCTGCTTGGTCTTAGTCCTAAATTGGGACAAGAGCCCAGTTTCCAAGGTGTCTCATCCGTCCACTCCTCTTCCTTCCGGACATGAAGAGGCCTGTGCACCTGAAAAGGAAGGGCCACTCCTGACCCTCTCTGGCTTGCCTAGCCTCCTGCTCCTCAGACCTCTATAGGGCTTGGCTTGGGGTGAGGGTGGATTTCTGGAAATCATGTGGTCTCCTGGACTAGGGTTTCTGCTGCAAGAAGAATATAAATTGGGGTAGGTATGGACTTGTTCGGCAGGGCACATGCAGTTGCTGAGGTGTGGGACGCATGGCTTGCTTGCTGGGCACTGATGGTGGGAGGCAGGTATGGGGAAAGATGCTGGGACCTACAGTGCCTTGGCTCTGTATGAGAGGTCGTAGAAAAGACATGAGAAAAGGATATGCTTTGGCTTCTCATTATGCCGTACGCCTCTCTGAGCTGGGTCTTTTGTCCTTTATTTGAGTCTCCAGAATCAGTGCTAACCCGATGTGGAGGGTGCTGGGTTGGGAACAGTGTTCTCTCTCAATGGTCCCACCTCCTAATGCGTAGAGGTTCATAGTGTCAGGGAAGGACAATGCTGTACACATGCTTGATACCCACTAACCCACCATTTGGGAGGGGTGTGGAATAAATTATTTTTGTTAAGGCAAGCACCTGAGTGTTCTTTAATGTGCTTTTAGGACACTAGTATCTGGATCTGGACAGAATACATAGCATCCAGTCTCCTCTGACATCCAATCAGCACACTTCTGTCCTAGGCACAGGGGAAAAGGTGACCTCCTCCACTGCCCACCAAGTGCCCGTGCTCCAGCACCTTCAGGCTCCAAGTGCCCTGGGGACATGCTTCAGTTATGTGCGCCCTGCCATCTGCTCCTGCCTCCCTGGGAGCTCCTGTCTTTAGCTCTTCCTCCAGGAGGGGAGGCTTGTTTGTCAGAGCCCTGGTCAGCTGCTTAGCAGGGAGGAGTCAGTGGGGATTAGGGAGTTTGCCCCTAATCCAGCCTGCTGGGTTTTACAAGGATCAGAGCCCCTGATAATGAACCTCATTAAGGGGAGCAGGAGCCTCAATCCGCTTTGGGTTTTGTCTGACATCTTCACTCAGCTTAGATAGCCTGGGCCCTGGGTAGAGCAGGTGGAAAGCCAAGGACACGCCCTGGCACTGGGCAGCTGGGATGGGGGAGGGTGGGGCAGGCAGGGCCCCCCCTCTGTGCCCCTCTTTCCTGCAGGTGTCATTTGGCCTCTTTAGCCACCCATCTTCTAGACTCTGCCTGAGTGAGACCCACCTTCTCCCTCCATCCTCCTGGGTTGGGGCCAGGGGCTGCACATGATCAGGCAGGATGAAGGAGGCTCCCATGCCCAGTGCCCACCAGACCAAGACCACTGAGGTACCCGCTCTGACCTGGTTCTTTACCAGTGTCAAGTGCAGAGGATTTCTGCTAGCAAGCCTTGTAGCGTCAGTGAATACATTTCCAAAACCAAACCCAGGCATTTAGGCTCTGAATCTTGCTGAGTCTTCCTGGGGCTCTGCTGGAAGTGCCCTTGTGGCCTGCTGAAGCGCCACAGGGCCTGAGACAGGAGGCAGGGCTTTACTTGGGACCCACTTAGTGGGTGTGGGTTTCTCTCAGCTAGCCTTTCTGTTTTTGCTGTCCCAGCCACTCTGATTGATAGGTTGGGTGGGCCTCCTCCGCAGGACCATTGCCTTTCACCTTGATTTCCCCAGGGGTCTTGTCCACAGTTTTGATAAACCAGCCTGCGTTCCAGCTGGTCCCCTCCCTGGGCCAGGCTCCCAGGCCAGAGCTAGGGCTTGCTGTGTCTAGCATGACTTTAGGCTTTTTTTTTTCCTCTGTCCCTGGGGTGGCGAGGAGGGGTCCCCAGGGGAGCCCCGCAAAGCCAAGGCTCCTTTTTCTGGGTCCCAACAAAGAAACCCACCTCTATCCAGCATACCACCTCCTAAGGGTTCAGGAATGAGTTCTTCAAGGAGATGAGAGCTGAGCTAGGCTTTGAAAGGTGAATAGGTGTTAGGAAAATAAGAAAATGTATTAGAGGACAATACGTGCCCAGTCCAACAAAGAAAATCAGTGAATACAAAAAAATTCTTAGCAAAGAGCTTTTGTGTAAGTGTTACAAGATTTCCTTAATGCTGCACTGGGCTACAGGTTAGAGATAAGATGGAGAGGAGATACGGTCCCTTCTGTTCTGTAGCTTACATTCTAGAGAAGACAAGTAAGAATGAGAAAAAATACCGAATTGTGATAAATGCTCTCTGAGGGATAGAGACCAACAGGGAGGGTGGCAGGAGTCTTTCCTCCACCTGCCACCCCCAGGCCCAGAATTTGAGGGCAGGAAGTAGGGGCTGAGGCTGGAGGTCTGTGTGCAGGTAGATAGGGACCACAGGGGACACTGAAATCCACCTTTCTGGAGGTCCAAGAAGGATGGCCCACCTTTGGCCAGGCTCCTCCCTAGTAGCCTTGGCATGAGATGGGGGAACCCAGTGCAGCCCATTCAGGAGAGCACAAAGACAGCCTTTGAGTCCGGGCCGGATAGGGGAGTCAAGTCCAGCCTTGGAAGAGAATGGACTTGAATCTGCTATCTGGATTTGAGTCCTGCTTTCAACACTTAACCAGCTATGTAACTTTGGACAAGTTAATTTGCTTCCTGAAGTCCCCTGATCAGTGGAGATAAACCACCTAACTCACCACTGTTGGTCATGCTGGGTAAGCAGATTACTGTATTACAACATACAGACTCAAGGGGCCCCACTGTGGTTGGGGGATGCTGTTCATATAGAATATTCTGTGACGCTATCTCTGGAGTTCCTCTGGGTGACAACCCCTGAGCCACCCCAGCAGATGCTGCCGTCCAGGGCTCAGCTGAGGTGTTGAGTGGAAATAATGCCTCTGCTGTCCCCATCTGCTGCGGTAATGGTAGAGTGCTTCACCAGGTGGGATCCTAAGGAGCCTTGGATTTTATTTCAATCGTAGAATGTTTATACTGTTGCAGAATCAATAACTACCATTTGTAATCTTTGCATTCATTTAAATTTTGTTTTATCTTCCAACAACCCTAGATGAGGAATTGAGGCTTAAGGGTATTAACAAATATTCTGTGCCCTTTACCCTCACCAAAATAAATAAATTTGTCTTATTTCTCACAAATGACAAGAGATGGATCCAAAACTTGAACCTTGATCCACTGCCCTCAATCCTGGAGCCATGATTTCTCTGCCTTCTTACACATACTGTTCTATTTCATGCTCTCCATTTGGAGCAGTTACAGAAATGTCTGAGGCTTTATGTGGTAGTATTGGGGCTAAATGTGGGTGCCAGCCCTGCTTCCTTCGAATAGTGGCATTAACTACCCTTTTGATTTTCCAGACTCTTAAGTCTGGTGGTTGATGCCCTGACTAGGAGAAGACCATATGGATAATTTTTGGAGTATGTCTCCTGTGTGTTGGTGTCAAGGAGTGGAGGTGCCCTTGGAGAAATCCACCTTCCCTAGAGTATTGCCCTGTTCCCTACACAGAGAATGGAAGTGTCTTGTCTCAGGCCCATAGAGGATTAGGGCCTTAGAAGTTGAAGGAGGGGTCACCAGCCAGCCGTGCATGACTTTGGGCGAACTACTTGCTTCTCTTGACTCAACTTCCTCATCTGTCAAATGAGGCCATAGGCTTAGCTTGCCCATTTGTCCTGACGTCCCTGTACCTCTTCTGTGGTTCCAGTGACTTATTCATTGTCAGCTCAATGGGGAGGAATGGGGAGGGCTGTCCTGGCATTACCTTCCTTGTGGATGGGTGGGTGGGGACTCCAGTGCGAAGGAACCCACAGCCTGTATGTTGGGTATCCTGGTGGGATCCCAAGACACTGGAAGGGCAGAGCTCTCATGCTGCTTGACAGCTGTGGGCAGAGTGCCCCTGGGCCTCCTCAGCCCAAACATTGCCTAACACTCCCCCAGAGGCTTCCCCGAGCCCTCACCTAGTGCCTCCACCCTGGCACCCAGCTTCTTCTTCCTGTCCCATTGCACTGCCTGCCTGCCTCTGTGGGGAGGCTGCTGTGTGAACAGGCCAGTGGGAGTCCTACTGCAGCTTTAAGAATGAAGCCAAACCCCAAGAGGAACATGGAACCTGTGCACCTCACCTTGTGCCTGCTTGTGTGGCCCACACCAGAGCAGAGTCCAGGAGAACCTTCTCCTGCATATCCAACTGGACTGGCCTATCCATGCTTTCCCCCTTCTCTGCTGCCCTGGGGGTCATTCACCCCCAAGAAGAAAACGCTGCCCTTCTCATCCCTCCCAGACCTCCTCTGGGCCTCAGCCCTTCTGCCTGACCACAGCAGTGTGGTCTCCTTTATTAAGAAGCTGAGCATGGTGGTGCATGCCTGTAATCCTAGTTCTCCAGGAGGCTGAGACAGGAGGATTGCAAGTCTGAGCCTGGTGTGGGCAATATACTGACATAGGGAGACTCTGTCTCAACATAAGATTAAAAAGACCTGGGGATGTAACTCAATGCCCCTGGGGTCAATCACCAGTACTGCACAAGAGAGAAAGACCCAGAGACCCAGGCCCTTCGAGTTCCAGTTGCCCACAGAGAATGAGGCTTCCTCCTGGAGGCACACCCCAGTGAGTGGGTGTGCTGATGGCTGCAGGGAGTGCTGTGGGGGCTGCGTGGGCTGGCACCTGTGTCTGGTCACCCTCACCAGAATTTTCATTGTAGCTTTCACTGCTGCCCTAGGTATGGAGTGCCGGGCATGGGTCACAGAATAGAGCCCAGTTGTCAGGTGGACAGGTGAGTTCCTGACCAGTGCGAGGGTACAGAGCTGTGGGGAATTGGGGAAAAGAGGAGCATGCAGGAGGAAACCAACCAGGCGCTTCTTCCGCAAGACTTGCTCATCTCTATACTGAGAGCAAAGGGCCTTTCCCTGGGGTTACCAGGCCCTTCCAGAGGCCAGGGGGCTCGGTACCACCTGTTAACCTTCTCCCAGCACAGCTGTGAAAGGACTTGCCACTTACCAGCGTCTGTCTGGGACCTTCTGCCCACCACAGAAGAGATCACAATTGGAAAGGCCTGAATATCTTGCCTAGCTTGAATCTGCTCACAGCTCAGTGGCCCACCAAATTCTCAATAATCCCAAGGTTTTGTTTTGTTTTTGCAGTACGGGGGAGGGATTGAATCCAGGCCTTCACACTAAGCTACATTCTCAGCCCTTTCTAAGCCAACTTTTTTTTTTTTTTCTGAGATAAGTTCTTGACAAATTGCTGAATTGCCCATGCTGGGCTTGAACTTTCAGTCTTCCTGCCTGAGCCTCCCAGACTGCTGATTCCAGGTGTGCCTCACCAGACTCAAGGGCTCTTACGGTCGCAGAGTTCTGCCATGGAGAAGGAGGAATTCTATAGCCATCAATGCTGAGAATGTTGCATGGGGGGAACTACAAGCCCACTTTTAACACCCAAGACCAATATACATCTCAGTTTAATTGACTCATGCAAAAAAATCAAGATGGGAAAATACAGTTATATGTTTCACAGATATTTTAAAAAGTTTTAAAAAATTTTATATTTAACTGATACATAAAAACATAAAAATTGTACATATTAATGGGGGTAATGTGTATTTTCATACATGTATACATGCAGTAATGTTTAAGTTGGGTTAAACATATAAACATCATTTCTTTATAGTAAAAACTTTTGGGGGGCTGGGGATTTAGCTCAGCAGTTAAGAGTGCTTGCCTTGCACGCATAAGGCCCCAAGTTCGATCCCCAGCTCCAAAAAAAAGAAAAAAAAAGAACATGTATAGTAAAAACTTTCAAAATTCTTTTAGCTTTTTAAAATGTATAGTGTATGATAATTATCTGTAGTCATCACTTTCCTGTTTTTAAGTGCATAAAAACAACAGAAACTTAAGATGAAATTTCCATCTACTTGATAGCACTTTTTAGAAATAAGTTTAAATATAACAGACTCAAACTGCATATTTAATAACTAATAAAATACATGCCACAAATATGACCAAGAAATATGACTCTTGTGTGATATGCTGTCTAAAGAATAAGCTAGGTTTGCATGTACCTACCTGGACATGTCCAAGAAGGACACATTTCTATGAACATACAAATTATTATTGTTACATATCTGTACGTTAATGTTTATCTAGAGAAAGTCTGAGAAAATATACACAAACCATAAACTGGTTATATCTATAGTGTGAGATTAGGACAGATTTAAAGCAGGGCTGGGACTAGAGTGAAGGAAGGGTCAGGGTACAAAAGTTAAGGGACATTTATGCTCAACTTGATAGTGCTTCGGTAGTCTGGCCCTAGTCCTGGTTCTGACTTAAATATATTTTTAATTCTCTTGCAATAAAATATTTCTTTTGAAAGGAAAAAAAAGTGACAAGGAAGATAAAGAGGATTAAAAGATCTTAAAGTTCTATTGTAAATCAAAAAAGCACTAAAGCCCTATTGAAAGGACTAGGCCAAAGTATCAAAAACAAGTGAGACTTGCCATTTTTTGTCTGTTCTATTGGCAAAGGTACAATAATAATGATAAAGAATAATAATAATACCCAGGGTTAGCTACAGTGAAGGGAAATGAAGTGTATCGATTATTTATTGCTGTGTAACAGCCACTCCAAAGCTTGGCGGTTTGAATTTTCCTCATGAATCCTTCATCTTCCTCGCAGATCTGCAATGTGAGGAGGACTCAGCAGGTGTTAGCTGTTCCTGTCCCGCACAGTGTATGTAGTGGAGTCATCTGGCGAGTGAGCACTGGAAGCTGGGCTGGGGCTGTGGACAGCGGCCTCCATGTCTTTCCACATAGTTCTTTTCATGGGCTGCTCTAGCTTCTGCAGTGTGGTGGCTGGGCTCCAGTTCAGCACCCAAAGTGGACAAGGTGGAAGTGGGTGGCGTTTTATGTACCAGCCTCAGAAGTCACACGGCATTGGTTCGGCTGTTCTGTGGGCTGAGGCAGACACAGTGGCTTGCCCAAGCCCTGACTGCTGCAGATACAAAGGCCTGTGTGGGTTCCAGACAAGGTGTCCTGGGCTCCACCATTTCAAAGGAGAGTGTGTGTCAAAGTTTTGGAAAACTGTGTGGGACTGGAGTTACTGTTGAAGTGATGTAAGAAAATGAAATCTGCCCCTGAGTCCTCTCTTATACTGCTAGCGATAGCATAAATAGATACAACCTTTGGGAAATATGTACAGTAACTCGTAATGTAATACAGCTGGTAAAATATTTTAAAAAGCCTTAGGAAAAATATATGTAACCTCTGATCCAACAATTTTATTCTGGAATTTATCCTAAGGAAGTAATTGAGAGTATTTACTAAGATATGCTGTACGATGAATATTTATGATATCAAAAATAAGATTAACTGAAAGCCCAAAATGGGAGATTGCTTAAATTCTGGTACCTCATTACAATGGAATATAATGCAGACACTAAAAATGATGTGAATGCATAATTTTTAAATGGAAATTATTTTTTAACCACATTATTAAGTGAAACTATCAAGTTGTAAAAATCAGTTCCATATATTATGATTTTTTTGGCAGGGGGATTGAAGCCAGGGACTAACACATGCTAAGCAAGTGCTCTACCCCTGAGCTACATCCCCACCCCTTTTTATTTTATTTTGAGACTGGGTCTTGCTAAATTGCCCAGGCTGACCTTGAATTTGCAATCCTCCTGCCTTAGCCTCCCGAGTAGCTAGGATTACAGGGGTGTACCAGCCCACCCAGCTGATCTTGATTTTTAAAAGAAAAAAAAAACAGATTTGAGAGCATAGGTGAAAACCTGGGATATATACCCCAAAATATCAGTACTGGTTAACAATCAGTGCTGGGATTGTATTTGTTTTCTTTTTACTCATCTGTGTTCTCATTTTTAATAAATAAGCACTTATTACTTCTACAATTAACACTTTTAGTGGACCAAAAGCATGAACTGTGAGTTCATAAAAGAATAAATATATGAGACAATATTCTACTTTAATAATCAGAAAATGAAAAATTAATGAACTGTTATTTTTATACATCATATAACAATACAACTTGACATGGAAAAGTGATCATGTAAATTTTATAGTATTTCCAAAATTGTGGCAATATGTATCAACTTTTAGTATGTTTATTTCCTTTGATTCAGTAATATTACTGCATAAAAATCTATCCTAAAAAATTATCACGGATTTTGACTACAACCTGGAACAACCTACAAGCCCACCACTCAAAAGACTTTCGCACATGGGTCAGAGTCCCTTGTGGCTGCACTAACCAGGCCCCCTTCCTTTCCAGGGCCACATTCCTCACCTGTTCCGTTAACTTTCCAATATGCAGGCCAACGAACAGTTGCCATTTATCAACACATTCACAGTGTCAATTTAGAAGAAGGCAGGGGCTGGGGATTTAGCTCAGTGATTAGAGTGCTTGCCTTGCAAGCACAAGGGCCTGAGTTCGATTCCCAGCACCAAAAAAAAAAAAATATATATATATATATATATATATATATATGAAGAAGGCAGCATTTCCGTACATTTATGTCTCCAACTACTCGGATCATGTTTCAGGAAAACTGAAAGAACATTATCTGTGTATAAATGAGGAATATGCCCAGGTGTGTGATACTGACGCAGAGCACTTCTGTGCCTAAGGATGGACCTAGTTTGTGTCACTCGTTTACTGCTGCCAATTGTCCTACAGGTATTTGAGCTGTAACTCTAGTTTAGATTCAGCTGAGACACAAAGCCCTCCTGGTCCTCCAAGCCTGAGCCAGGTGGCCTTCCTTCCCTGGGCTCCCACAGCACCCTCAGCAGCCCTCACAAGCGTACTTAGCACACTGCAGTGTGATTTCTGGCTGCCGTCTCCAGCACCAGCTCCTCCAAGCTCCATGAGGACAGGATGGTCATCGTTTTTCTCCCTGCAGCCCCTGGCTTCACGTGGGGCACGGTACATAACAGGTGACAGGGACGCATTCTAGGATCTGTACCTCTTCATGCAAGTCATTCATTTTTATACAGTACTTCAGCGCTGTGTTCAGAGCTTTAGATGTCGAAGGTGTTTAATAAAGTTTAGATGGGTAACAAATTATTAGGGAGCAGCTTCCACTAGGCAAAAGGTTGATTTTAAGGTCAAGGAGACTTGGGTTCAAATCCTGATGCTGCCACTTACTGGCCATGTAGTCCTGGGTGACTTCTTTTCTGAGCCCAAGTTTCTTCATCTTTACAGAAGTCAAAGGTGTGGCCTGCAGTGCCCAGGACAAAGATAGAGTTCGACACACGTTCTCATGGTTGTATCATCTGCCTCCCTTACTGTTCAAGGAGGGCCAGTGATTACGATGGGAGTGGGGCCAGGTGTGGACCAGACATTCATGTGATAAAGGACAACCAGGCAGCCAGCAGCACTGGAAGAAGTGTGAGTCGGCTTCAGGTGACGCTGGGCACTGGGCATCAGAGGTGACATAGTGTCCTTGTCACTTCATTATGCTGCATAGCATCGGAAATGAGGGGCACTGCTTTGCCTTGGGAATTCCAAAGAGGGCTCTTCTCTGAGGTCCAGCACCATTCTTCAAAGGTGAAAGTTCTTTATGCCTTCAAAGTCCTTTATACTTCCCAATGTCCTTTATCAATCTTTGTTCTTTTGTAAAAATGTAACTTCATTAATTGCTTTGAATAGGTAATACGTAAGTGTTCAAAAAAGACACCAAGTGAAAGGTCTCCCTCCAGCTTTTTCTCCCAGCCACCGAGTCCCCTCTCTGGATCAAGCGGCACCCTAGGGGCTTAGGTGCGCTTTCAGACCTATTCTGTACAACTACGAGGAAATATATGCAGAGCCGCCAACACATTCAGAGTGTTACTTTGTCTCTGTAAAATCTTCATTCCCCTCCTGGCCTTGCTTCTGAAGTCCAGTTTCATCTCCAGCCCCAACTTACTGGGAAGTCTGCTCCTCCAGCTCTCCAGCTGTCAGAAATCCAAATCTTGGACTTGGTCTTGGCACCCAGCAGGGTTTCTGGTTTTTTCCCCAGGACTAGGAAGCTCCCCTTTCCCAGCCTGCTGATGGATTCTGTTTGTCCTGATGACCCTCGAGCTCTCTCCCTGTTTTTGCTGCAGTCTCTGCCTTGCCTCCTGGACTCAGTACTCTCCTGCTCTGCCCCATGGGGGAGCCTCCTAAATTTCTTCTTTCCTGTCACCTGGTCCTTGCTCATAGTCTTTCGGAATCTCCCTTTTACCTGTGGGTATAAAAGCCAAATCTCTTAGCTCAGCACCAGACCCTCCACCGTCGAATCCAACAGGCCTTTCCTCGCTTCTTTTCCATTACAGATCATGGCATCTGAGCCACCCTGGCAAGTTCAACTTTTCTGGCCCTCAGTTTTTATCATCAATAAAGTAGGGTCAGTAATATCTAGGCACTGGGGACATGGGGGGAAGAGAGGAAATTACATTTCTGTGGGAAAATAATGAGAAGAAACAAACTATAATCAGGTAAAGAAATAAATGAATAAGGACCTCACATAGTGTTAAACACTGTGGAGAAAATAAAACAGAGGCATTTTTATAAAGGACATAAAGATCTAAACAGACATGTTCTATGGCTAGAGATAGACAGCTTAAAATAGGGGCTGGGGTGCAGCTTAGTGGTGAAGCACATGCTTAGCATGTGCAGGTGCCGGGTTCAATCTTCAGCACCAAAAAATAAAGATTATAAACATAAGCTCTCAAACTAATCTAAAATCCAATGTCAAACACCAGTCAAATATCCACATGAAAACTGAGCATGGTGGTGCATGCCTGTAATCCCAGCACTGAAAAGGCCGAGGCAGAAGGATCACAAGTTTGAAGCCAGCCTCGTTCTGAACAACAACCTCATTCTGAAAATTATCTGGGGCTTTAGAGTCCATGGATTACTCTGGGAGGCTGAAGCGGGAGAATTCCAAGTTTAGGCCCAGTGTAGACAATTGAGCAACTTAGATCCTGTCTCAAAAATTTTTTTTCTTAAAATAGTCCATAGATTGCTGAGTAGGTTTTGGAAGAAAAAGAGCAAAGTGCGTACACCTGTCCTAATAGAAATTAAAATGTACTACAAAGAAGTTATAGTCAATAACTAAAAAAAAGTGTGATTTTTACTATAGGAACAAATAAATGGACCAATAGACCCTAATAAAGAACTCAGTAGAAGACTCATAAATACATGGAAACCTGATATAAAGATGACATAAGTCAATGAGTCAGCCTCAGACAATGGGGAAACTGAGCACCGTACTGAGAAAAAAGAAAAGTGTGCCTCTGCTTTATACCAAAGATGGACAGTTTCAGCTTAGAAACCTAACCATGAAAGGGAGAAATTCCAAAGCCATTAAAAGAAAATGTGGGAGAATATCGCTGCACCAGAGTGGTGGGAAAGCGTTTCTTAAATAGCATGGGGGGAGGCATTAAAAAAAGAATTAAGATGTGTTACATACATGTTCCAGCTCCCCATGGTGAATGTAATCATTACATACTACAAACATGTACTAGTAAGAAGAAGAAAAAATGAATACAATGGACATAGAATATTATTCACTTCCAGTTTAAAAATAAAAAATAAAAAACAGGGTGCAAAAACCGCAAACCACAAGGTGAAGTGCCAGTGGACTCCACATTCCCTAGTGAAAGCTTCTGTCCGTGGGTGAGGGAGGCTACGGGCTGGGAGGAAACATCTGCAAGATCTCGGCTGCTGCCCCGTCATCCTGGGCAGACCAGCAAGCTGGTGGGGCAGACCTGGAGGCGGATCACCACCCCATCCTGGGAGGGGAGCAACACGGCAGCTGGTTTGAAGGTCAGCTGACTGCTCTCTCCGGACAAGGTAACAAGGTCTGGCACTCAACTCTCCAAGACTCATTTCAATCACAGGTGTCCCAGCTCAGACCCTCAGCACCAGTCCCCAAGTGTGTGTGGTAAAGTGGACAAATTACCCTGACAGGTTCCAATTTTCACTCTCCAAGAGCAATTCCCTGCAGGCCTGTTCTTGAGCAGCAAGTGTGAAACGAGGCCTTCATGGTGGATTACCAGCCTAAAGGAAGCTGTCACCTCCCTGGCTGGAGGGAGTGAGTACGGCTCATTCTGTTTCTCTCTGCAAGAATTCCTTTTTGTGTCCAGCCTGTGGCCCAAGCAACAATTCTTGTCACCACTGTCGTGTTTCTGTGACTGAAAAGATGGACTCGATGTGGGTGTGTTAAGGCGGAAGTGTCAAAGAATTTGTGGACATGTTTTAAAACTGCTCCAGGAGAGCTGGGCAGGGTGGCACATGCCTATAATCCCAGCACTCAGGAGGCTGAGACAGGAGGACTCACTCAGTTCAAGTCCAGCCTGGACTTCAGAGCAAGACTGTCTCAAAAAGAAGAAAAAGAAAAGCAATAACAAAAAACCTGCTCCAGGAGGCCACAGTTGAAGATGCTTCAGCTGGTGAGACAGTCTCCTATCGAAGCACTGATCCTGAAACTTTGTCCCTTGAAAGCTTTGGGTGGCCTCTTGACAGGGAGGAGAAGGTGGGGGCAGTAACATTCATGGTGGCTATCTAGGAGGCACCCTGCCACCAAGGAGGCCGCCCTGTAAAGGAACAGAAACAGCATGACAGCTGCTGGGAAGCCGGAGCAGGCACCTCCTCCATGGTGAGGCGGGGGTTGAAGGTAACCCTGTAGGAAGCGAAGTGGCTTCACCAGATTTGCACGAGTGCTGGGTGGGGAGAGTTGGGGAGGAAAGAGTGGGGCAATGGTACTAAGAGCCTAAAGGCAGAGTCTGAAAGAATGAACCGGATCCTGTAGGAAGGGGGCTGGTAGGGGTTTCAGCCGGAGAAAGCACGGCCAAGAGGTTCAGGCCTGAGGTCCAAGTTCTCAAGCTGTATCAGGAGCCCTTGCTGTGGTTTCCCAGCTGTACTCTGACACCTATCTACTTCTTCAGCTGGCCCCCTGGCCACCCCATAGACATCCCCATCCCAAGTCGACAGTAGGACATGTGAGTCCCCCAGGTCTCAGGCTCCCTCACTCTTGACCTTCATGTGTGGTGTTTCCACACTTGAAATCTTTCCCCATCAAGCTCCAGCCTGGATTCATCACTGTACATCTGTACATCTTGTACATCTGTGTTTGAAATATCTGCAAAGCATGTGTATTACTGGAGCAATTTCTGCTTTAGTGTGGTAGACTTATTGTGGTCGACACGAGCAGGGACGCCCAGCTGAACTGAGTTGGTGTGGTTCTGGGCATAGAAGACTCACCTGAAGATTATTGCCAACAACATAAAGGAGCACGGGAGCAGAAGCTAGCTGGCTGTTTCGCAGGAGAAGTTCTGTCGTGGCTGGTTCTCCTGAAGGGAACTTGCTGTTCTCATTGCAGGAGGAGCTTGGGGCCTTGTTGTCATTGGGGATGGCTGCTGTTTGCTTTGGGGAAGCTCTGGTCTTCATCGCCACTGTGAGTATCATACCCTGGCTCCAGTATAGACTCTTCAGCCTTTTAGTGCGGACACGGACGTACATGGGACATTGTTATGGGCTCCCAGTCCTTGATTGGATCTTTTGGGTCTCCAGTGCATAGGTAGATGTTCTGTACCCTTCCTGCATTTGGTGTGTGTGAATGTTGTAATTTGTAAGTGTCCTGTGTTAAATCTGTTCTCTTGCAAACCATTGACTCTAGAAAAATACATTCAGAAAAATGACTACTCCTTATCAGAGATCTTGCATGTTGCTCATGGAGATTTGAAAATTTGACTGAGGAGTTACTCACTTTTGAATACTCCCTACTCACCAAGAGTAGCTGTCTGCCATATCTGCTTGCTCCCTCCTTTCCCCACCTTCAACTAAATTATCACCTTAAAAAAAAATTGGGTAAATCCAACACATTGGCAACATCAGTAATGCTCACCAGGTGGTTTGTTTGCTCCTCTTGCGGAGAACTGGGCCACATGACTAGTTCTAGCCACTGAGATATGACAGGAAATGACATATGTCACCTTTACACCAAGATGCCCAACTCTCCAATTTCTCTTCCTTTGTCTTAGCCACCAAGGAGACCACATATTGTAGATGAAGTTACTCTAAAATGTTAGAGTATCCTGCCAACTACTGTCATTCTGCTACACTGCAGAGATTTGGGGGTTAATCTGATGCTACATTCAGCTATGTGGTCTAGTTCAGTTACCTATTGCTTTCTGACAAACCATCCCAAAAGGCCGTAGACTCTGCAGTCTGGGCTAGTTTCCACTGGACAGCTCTTCTGCAGGTCTTGCCAGGGTCATTAATGTGGCTGTGTTGAGCTAACAGGCAAGCTGAGGGCTGGGCTTAGCTGAATCAATCTCTCTCTCTCTCTCTCTCTCTCTCTCTCTCTCTCTCTCTCTCTCCCTCCATCTTCCCCTCAATCTAGCCTCCTATGAGGCCTCGCCAGTAAACTAGTTGGACTTCTTACATGAGTGGGGGCTCAAAGCTCCCCCAAATGCCACACCTTCTTAATCATAGTCCTAAAACTGGCTCAGTATCACTTCTGCTGTATTTTAAAGCAAGTCCCAAGTCCATTCCAGATCAAAAGGCGGGGACTCCACAGGGGTACAAATACCAGCAATGTGGTTTCTTCCAGCCACCTATTTGCCACACTGCCATGTGGCCTTTTGTGACTACTTGGGTGAGAAAAGATCCTGAATGGTCTACTCCCTGGAGGAGAATGTGTTGGGTTGGGTTGCACATACATCATGTCAATGAAAACTGAATGTTTTAGAGAAATTCATTTTTGCTTTCTAAGAAAATAGTTAAATTTTTAAAATTCAATTAAAAATCAGCTGTTCACTTTAAGGAAGCAAATATCTAAACTTGAATTTTGGAGATTAGAAAAGCAAGTAGCCTCAGATGCTAAAGTCATTTTCAAAGTAGTGACAGTAAGTGCTAACTATTAAGCATATGTTACACATACAACCAGTGAAAACTTGAACTTCCAGCTGAATTTATTCAAAGGCAAAACTTTGGGAGAAGTAGTAGTTCTGTCACAGACTACCTAGAAATTATCCTGGCTGCCTCTGAAAACAGACCTCAGATGCCTGCTTTGTTCATACGTAGGCTACATGACTGTCACCAGGGGACACAGCAGACGTAATTCTTCAGGGGCTGAGGAGCTGGGCTTGAAGATCTTGAAGACATCTTCCAATCTGGGGATATGATCCTCTGATGCCAAGAGGCGCCTGGCTTGAGGAATGGCCAGGCCTTGGAAAGCAGGTGGGAGTGCTCCAAGGAAGGGACCTCCAGGCTTATTACAGTGGTTGAAGCAGAAGCAAGTAGTGCCTCAGTTTCTGGATCATTTTTTTCCCAGGCTTCCTCTTTAGCTCTCATCACAGGAGACCATGTGGTGAATGTAATAAAGTCTGAGGAGTGCCACGGGAGAGCAGGAAGTGCATAAACAGCCAGGGACCATTACAGATGAGAGTTAAGTGGGTCCCTGACAGCCGCATAGCCGTGACTATCTAGCCCACTGACCACACTAATAACAGGCCCAGTAACCTAACCAGGCCCGACAGAGCCACCACCAGCTAGCTGCTCGGCTGCTCCCCAGTGGATGCCATTTCCCGAGCTTCACTGACCCGAGGAGTATGTGCTTGGATCTCTCCATTTTAAACAGTACTAGTCAGTTTTTTATACATTCACTTACTCTTTCCATTAGTGTAATAAACATTTCCTAAGACACCATCGTATGCTGGGTCCTGTGCTTACAGCTGGAACGAGAATGGTGAACAAGACCATCTCTTTACAGTCAGCCTTGAGAGGGAAAGAAGGGAGCCCAGGACTTCAGAACAAGCTCTGTGGAGCACCTCATGTGGCCAGGCGCCAAGCGCCAAGTGTAGTGATTCCGTGTGACCTCTGAGAGTCCCTTGCCAAAGTTCTCACAGCTGGCTGCCGGGGGGTAGTTGCCCTCGGTGGGTGAAGCCAGCGCATCTGGGGTGCTTCCCAGCCAGTCCCCTGTGGGGGAGGGGGGCAGGGAGAGAGCCCAAGTCATGTCATGGGCGGGAGTGAGGAATCAGAGATGTTCTTGTCCTGAAGACAGCGAGAGCCCCAGGGAGGGAACTGACTCCTGAGCTAAGGGGGCGGTGCACTGGGGAGCAGTGTTCTGTGCAACAGGGCTCTTGTCAGCATTATTTGATGTGTTTGGGGCAGCACAGCATGGGTGACCTTGGGGGAGACTGTGAGAGGAGGGTCACATAAGCCAGAAACTTGGTACCGCTTGTCGGGGACAGTGTTCCATACACCACTGCGTGTTCTCAGAACGTGCTTTAAACTGGGTGTGCTCACGTTTTTCCTTGCTCTGGAAACTGTGCTGGTTCTCCTCAGAACACACTGCATGTGCAGAATAAAGTTTTGTTAAACAAATGAAATAATTTTATGGCCAGAAACTGTGGCAATCAAACAGACTTTTTTTTTTTTAAATCACCATATTTGCCATAATGGGGAACTGGTATGTGCCTACATGGCAAGGACAAGAGCTTCCTTAGCTACAGCAGTTACATTTTCAACCACCGTAAATTCGTTTCTCAAAGGACCCTGTACCAGGCTGGTCAGTGTGAAGAAGAGGGACCATCTCTTTGTGGGACAGATGGCTGGCAGTGTCCCGAAGGGGGTCCAGCAGGCCAAGACTGGCCTGTGAATCCGGGGCCTCGAGGTGCCACCGGTGCTAGGAAACACGGAGTCAGGGTTGGGCTTCAAGGGCCTGAGACGCAGACCCCTCCCGAAGGTGGCACAGCAGGATGCTGTGGGAGTACCGTCAGTACTAATAGCATCCCCCAGGGCTTGCTGAACTCTTAAATTTGTGCACTGGAGCAGCGCAGCAGCCCATGAGGTGCACACTATCATCAAGCCCATTTTATTTTATTAATTTTTTGAGATAGGGTCTCGCTATGTAGTTCAGACTGGCCTTGAACTCACTATGTAGCCCAGGCTGGCCTTGAACTCATGTTGATCCTCCTGCCTCAGCCTCTTGAGTGGCATGATTAGAGATGTATAATGCCACACCCAGCTAAGCCCATTTTATAGATGAATGCATTTTACCATCATTGGTAGGCTCTGTTAATTTACATTATGCTTGACATTCTCCAAATGTCATCACTTGTATTTCTGTCTACCTAATTACTGGTCCCAACTCCTGCTGACTCAGACAGACTCTGCCTCCTGCCCACCTCCTCACTTATTTCTGCCATCTTCTCTACCTTTCCAGATCCTTCCTGTCTCCCAGCTACCTGGAGTCCAGCCCTTCTGAGCACCCCGGTGGACACAAGGCCAGGCACCACCAGAGAGAGGGGCAGAGGAGGGTTCCCCTGCAGGGTCTCTCCTGCATGACCTCTGACACCTTTTGTCCCTGCTTCAGACCCCATAGGGGAAACTCCTCCTCTACCCCTCTGGCGGTGCCTGGCTTTGTATCCGCGTGTCCTGCATGACACCCCACTCCTGCAGGGCTCTAGGAGGACCATGAGCGTTCACTGTCTCCTAGCCACTTCCAAAAGGGTCTGTGGGCTGTGAGTGGTAAGAGAAGGGTGCTCCCTGGCAGGCTGGGTGGGAGGGGAATGCGACGGCTGGGTCCCCAGAGGCCACTGACCTGGCTCCCCTAGTAGAGGGACAGAGCTGGCCAGGCCCTGGGTGGAGGTGCTGGGCTGAGCTAATCACCTAAATGGATGCAGGCTGTTGAGAGACAGGCTCTATTCCCTAATAGAATTTGCCCTCAAGTGCAATTTAATTTTCTCTGAGGCGGTCTCCAGCCCCTCTGCTACCCTCCCCCTAGGCAGACCCTCCTTTCCCCAGCTTCCAAGGGGGAGCAGAGCACCTTCTCTCAGAGAAAAGAGGAGAAGGCCTCCTCCCGGCTCTGCCTGGCTCAGTTCGGGGTGCCCCACCTCACCCTGGCCCTTCCCTGCTCGTCTGTGGATGGGATGCAGCAGCCCGCCAGTCCCTGACTTTCCTCTGTGGCTGCCTGGGCTCCCAGTGGGACTCCTCCAGTCTTCACCATGAAGGCAGATTCTCCCCCTGACCTCTGGTAAGTTCACCTGATTCTAGGAACTCTCTGTCCTGCTTAGAGTCAGAGGCTTGGGGAGGGGGAGATGGCAGGAGCGGGTGTGGGAGACACGGGGGTGGTTGGGTGTGGGCCCACATGCACACACTCAGGGCCTCCGTGGAGGGGGCAGAATGGCTCAGAGCCCTGTGGTTTGAGGCACATCCCAGCTCCCCTGGACCCTGGGGACACTCCTAGCTCACCAGAGCTTCTCCAGTGGCTGACTTTCCCTCCAGCCAACCTCCACCTCTGACCTCAGACTTTGGGGCCCTGAAATCTGACTGCTCTCTGGGAGTCTTAAGACGCTATGGGAATCTGTGCTGTGAGTCTCCCACTAACGTCAGGGCAAAAGGGGGGCATCTTCAGAAGAGTTGCTGGCCAGAATGCTGGGGTCATGGGCTTCCCCAGTCATGGCGGAAATGGGGTGAGGACCACAAAGGGGAGCCGAGGTGATGTGAACTCTGGGGGAGGGGAGCAGAAGAGCAGGGTGAGGCCTGAGCAGTTCATGAGCTGAGCTTTGGGGAGGAAAGAAAGCTGTCAGGGGCAGTGTGTCTTGGACCTCAGGTATGGCCGTGACTGGTTTCTCTCCAGTCCTGTGCTCTTTATCGGGAGATCCCTGGGGAGAGAGCGCCTGAATTTCTTTCTCTTTGCCAGCAAAGCCTTAGAAAGAGCAGAGGGCGGTGCTGGAGATGACAGAGAATGGATGGGTGGCAGGTCAGGGTCAGCTGCAAGGGGGAGACGGTCATTCTTCAGGCTCAGCCACCTGCTCAGCCCGGGGCGCTCGTGCAGCTGAGGTCTCCCCCTCGGCTCGGGGCCCCTGGTTTGTGGGGTCCATCTGTGGGATCCTCCCTGTTCACTCACCCAGCAAACACTTATTAGTCCCTTACGTGGTGCCAGAAACTGTGCTAGGAGGAGAGGGGTTGTGCAGAGTTGTACATGCCTGAGTGTGTACAGTACTGTGCAATGCAGACCACTCCAGACAGGTGCTGCCCAGTAAGAAACAGAATGCTAGTTGCTTAGATGATTTTAGATTTCCTAATAGCCATAGCAAAAGAAGCAGCAAGTGAAATGAATGTTAATAACAGATTTTATTTAACCCAATATATCCAAAATATTACCACTTCAACACATAAAATTTCAAAAATCTTTGAGATATTTTACATTCTTTTCTATGTATTCAGCTTTCAAAATCCAATTCATAATTTACATGTATAACACACCTCAATTTGGACAGCCTTGTCTCAGGGCTTCATAGTCACATGTGGCTAGTGGCGGCTGTACTGGACAGGAGGGTCCTAGAGCACGCCCACCCCCATGCTCAGGGTGCCTCCTCCCCAAGACTCACCAGGGAAGGGCCAGCAGCACCAGTATCACAAAAAAAAAAAAAAAAAAGAGGCAGACTCTTAGGCCTCAGACCTATGGAGCCGGAAGCTGTAATATTTGAACAAAAACCGCAGATGACCCTAAGCAGAGGAAGGTCTCGAGTTGTGCACAGGGTCCTGGGGGAATGGAATAAACATGTGTGGAGCATTTCCCTTAGGACCTTCTCATATTAGTTTTCTGTGGTCTCCCAACAACTCCTTTCTCGTAGAATCATCTGAATATTAACATTCCCATTCAAACTCAGGAAAAGGGAGACTCAGAGTTGAACTTCATAAAACTCAGATGTAGACTAGATGCAGGATTTAAGTCCTCCACAGGACGCTCCTCAGTTGAGCTCTTGGGGACATCTTTTGCCCCCCAAGGCCCTCAGGACTTCCTCCTGTGGCTGCAGTTCTAGCATCCTGGTCCCTGTTCTTAGGTCTGTTTTCAAGCAGAAAGGTGAGTGAAAAAGGAAGGACAAGCTCTTTACAGTGAGCCAGGACTGTGAAAAGAGAAGGCAATGCGGCAAGAAATAAAAGGTACTGAGTTCCCTGTCCTTGCACACTAAAGACAGTTAACAACTGTGGAAGGTGAACTACATGCCAGGCCCTGCGCTAACAGCTCTGTCCCTTCCTTGCCAATAGTCAGCAGAGCCTGCATGGACACTGAAGTCCTTGAGTTCTAGAGTTGGGAGAATGGTCCCCTGCCTCCTGACGCCGTCTCCTGCCAATGTCTGGACCTTTCTCCAGTTGCCTCTGCTTACACCTAACACATCTACATTTTTTGGTTGTAAGTCAGTTCCTGAGAGGAAACTGCTGAGTTAAGCTCCTCCAGTAAAAATCTTTCACCAAGACGATGACGAGGTTGTTTTATAGATTAGCTTTGACACCTGCAGCTATTTCAAATGGAGCCAGACTGGACTTCCCACCCCTCCTCCTGGCCACACATAGCATCCTTTTCAGGAGCTGAGGAAACGGATCACGTGGTCAGCAACTCTGGGCCTGAGCCCTGGCTGTGGAGAATGGACAGCTCGAATAACTGTGCTTCTGCCTGCTCCTCTACAAAGAGATGGGAGTAGGATTTGCCATCCCCTGCCTCGTGAGGCTTAGAGGAAAACAGGCTTGTGAGGACACCAAGCAAACTATAAAGCTGTATAAAAATGTTATTCCTAGGATCATTCTGGGATGCAGGAGTCCTGGAGGATGAAGAGGGGAATGCAGAAGGGAGGAAGGCTGGGCTGCATCACACATTTTAGCTCTTTTCTCAAGTAAACTTGGAGTTGAAGTAAAATTGGAAGACTAACCACAGGAAGAGAACACAGTTGCAAGATGGTGTGGGCAGAAGAGAAGATATAGAATCGCCCCATTGGTGTGCACCGCTACGGTTACCTTCCTGCCGCGTTGGTTTGCATAATTGGAGGACACGATGCCTGTCTCCAAGGGAGTCAGCTTCCCCCAGGACAGCAAGACTTTCACCCAGGGAGCAATTCTGACCCACTGACCTCAGCTCTTGGCCAAACCGAAGGAACAAATCTCCACTTTCAAAGGGGAAAAGCAGAGACCTGCCTGCAACTCTGACTGAAGGTCTTTCTCTCTCCTAATGTATTCCTAGGACAGATGAGCTCCTGAATTCTAGTCTTTGCTTAAAACATCAGGGAAAGTTTCTTGTTCCACAATTTTGGTCATAAGTAGAAAATAAGAAAGAGGAAAAAAGGCAAATTACTGCAGCAGGGTACACCTGAGGAGAGCTAAGCTTTCTAGGGAAAGAGCAACATGTGCGGGGAGAGTACTATTGTGTCACATTTGGCTATGGAGACAGATGAAAAGAAAGGACCAGGCTATATCCAAGATGGGATTTGAGTACAGGTAATCTGAGAAGCCTTAGCCAACCCAGTTCTTAGGCTCCCTCCCAGGCAATGAAGGAAAACACACGGAGGACTTCCCTGACATTATCTCACAGAAGTGCTGCAGTCTAATCAAAGTAAGCTAGGGACTCCGCTCCAGGTTGCTGCATTCCAGGGCCAATCATGGAGCGGGCATACAGTAGGTGCTCAGTGAATGCACGAGGAATGATCTAGGTACTTTAGGCTTTTGATGGGAGATCAAAAGAATTAACTCTGTTTTAGTTACTTTTCTAGAGTCAGTGGTTTGCAAGAGAGCAGATTTAATACAGGACAATTACAAGTTACAACATTCACACACAAACCAAATGTAGGAAGGGTGCAGAGTGTCTATCTATGCACTGGAGACCTGAAGATCCAGCCAGGGCCAGGAGGAGCCCACAGCAATGTCCCATGTTCATCTGTGTCTGCACTAAAAGGCTGAAGAGTGTATACTGGGGCCAGGGTGTGACACTCCCAGCAGAGATGAAGCCCAGAGCCCCCCAAAGCAAACAGTGTTCATCCTCCAGGACCTCAGGCCCTGAGCTCCTCCTGCGATGAGAATAGCCGAGTTCACTTCAGGGAATCCAGCTGCAACAGAGCTTCTCCTGGAAAAGAGCCAGCTCCCATCTTCTGCTCCTGTTCTCCTTTATGTTGTGTCAGCAACAAGCCTCAGGTGGATTCTTTATGCCCAGAACTACACTGTTTCAGTCCAGCTGCATGTTCCTGCTCAAGTGGACCACAATTAGTCCACCACCCTCTGAAATCCGAACAAATTCCCAGATTGTTTCCCCAGTTCCCATATGCACACAGACCATGGGGTGGATGGCTGTGTGGACTGCTCCAGGGAACTTGGCTTTGCTGGTTCACAGACTCTGCAGAGACGTATCACCTGTGCATCCTCGGGCATATCATTTGACCTGTCTGTGCCCCACCTTCCTCATCTGTAAAATGGGCAGAATAATGGTAACTTCTGGGAAGGATTTTTCAGGATTAAATGAGTAACACGGACAGAGGACTTAGCCCAGTGCTATCATGTGTTAGGTGCTGTTACTTTCTTTCTTCCTTCGTGTCCTTTTCTTCTCCCATTTCCCAGCCTCTTACCGAATCAGAATCTTCAGAGTTAAATGCCCAAGTGCAGGGCCATCTCTTTTCCATGTTCCTTAAATTCCTGTGTCAAGGACACAGGGCAGGTTTATGATGAGCAGCAACCGCCTTCTGATCAGCACCCTGGTGAGGAGAGATCCCTGCGAGGTTCTGGGAAGAGAAGGAGACAAATGACAAAGCGGTGGGTCCCCAAAGGGGCCCGTGACAAATGACTGGGAGGACTGGGTGGACAGATGGAGAGGAGCAAAGGCCCTGTCCTTTTATTGGCGAACTCCTGGTGGCTCCCCGAACACGACAGAAGCTCCCCGGGGGCTGGGCTGAGGGTGGGTCTCCCTGGTTCTCTCTGCTGGGATGAGTAATATGGACCGGGGCAGAGGGTCTATATCAATCTAGCCCTGCGGAAAAATGAATGAAAATTGAATTCCCCAAGGAGAATCGGGGAGCTGTTATCCCGACAGAGATAAATCAAAGGATGCCAGGGAGCCGGGAGAGCAGGTTTCCAACAGCAGGAGAATAATTAAGGAAACAGTTTCAAAATGCAAATGACAAAAGAGGGTTTTGAGAGGAATGAGGACAAGGAGGAGATGATTAGAACGGGGTAACGATGGAGCAGGGGTGGTGAGATTCTTTCCTCAGAGGAGAAAGCAGCTAGGGCTCAGGATTCCTAGTGTCTAAGGGTGACGTTGCCCACTCTGTGAAGCTCTTAAAATGTAAGGGTTAGAAGACACTCAAGCTTGCTGTGCAGAGAAGAAAGAGCACCAGATTGGGAGTCAAAAGGGTGGATTTAATTTTCAGTCAGTTCTGCAACTTATTAGCTGTGTGACCTTAGGCAAACCACTTAACCTCTCTGTTTCCTGGTAATCATACCCAAGTGCAGGCATAATTATGAAGATCAAATGAGATAAAATAAGTGGAGGAACTTTGTAAAATGTAAAGTGCTAGAGAAATGTAAGCTATAATCATTTTCCTAAATTAGGTTTCTCCCCTCAGAATTGGATCCATTGACATGTTGGGTTTGTTTCCCAGAAATGTAATGCATCAGTGTCTAGAAAGTAGAAGATTCTTTGCACTGGCCATGGATTGAATTCTCTAACAGAGCTCAGACCTGCAGGAGGCCACATCACCACTGGTCTGTCCTCTGCTATCTGCCCTCCAGTGGGGTCCTAGCCCAGAGAGATCTGAGGTTGACTGGCCCTGAGGACTGTTGTTCCTATGAGTCAGCTCGGAGATTTAAATCCAAACTGAGTCCCACCGCAGGGGCCTGCAGGGCCATCCCACAGTAGAGACACCTGATCTCTGCCATATTCAGCCTTTCTCCCATCCTCGGGTTGGGGGGCTAGCTTAGCCCCTGCTAGCTTGTTTTTTTATCTACCAAGTAGGTGGACTGCTGTGAGGAATAGGTGGACTAGGTGGAAATATGCAGGTAGAAACACTTACCTTGGTGTTGTGAAAGTTATAAACTTTTAAATAAATATTGGTTATTATTATCATTATATGCTATGATGTTATTATTACTACCATTAGCATCAGTAAGCACTAAAAAATTTGTTTAGGAAAGCTTTTTACTAAGGTTTCCCCACTGGCCCTTGGGAGGGAAGCGAAACGCCTTGGCAGGGGAGGTGTTACTGGAAGAACCCGGGAAAGGACCCAGCTCCTAGTGGGAGGCAAATGCCCATGGAAAGGGCATTTAGTGGCCAAGCTGCATTGTGTGTGTGCGAGGGGAGCAGGGGGTTGGTGAGGGCTGCCCACAGGTTCGAGAACTGAAAGCCAAGTAGACTTCACAGGGCTCCTCTGCCAAGGAACAGAGGTGAGCCTGGCGTCTCCCTCAGCAGCTTTCAGCACAGAAGAGTCCTCACCACAGTAATGCTGTCCCTTACCCAGGGACAGGCCAGGGACCTGCAAAGAGCAGGAGCCCTGCAGGTTCAAAATAGGGAAGCAGCTGCTGCAGAGAATATTTTAAAATATAATTTTAAATTATAGAAGTAATTATGATAGATGGTCTACATTTCTTCGCATATGGTATCTTTTACTAATATTACCAAAAAAATAGAACCACTTTACAGAAAATATGAAAAAAAGGAAATAATGCTTAATAATATAGCTTCCTAATGTACTTTTAAAAAATATACCGTTACCTGGCATGGTGGTGCATGCCAGTAATCCCAGAACTTTGGAAGGCTGAGGCAAGAAGATCACAAATTCAAGCCCAGCTTGGGCAATTAGCAACTTAGTGAGAACCTGTCTCGAAATAAAAAAATTTTTAAAAAAAGGTGGAGATATAAGCTCAGTGTAAAGATTTTGGGCTCGGGCTGGGGATTTAGCTCAATGGTTAAAGTGCTTGCCTTACAAGAACAAGGACCCGAGTTCCATCCCCAGCACCAAAAAAAAAAAAAAAAAAGATTTTGGGCTCAATCTCAAACCTCAAAAAAAAAAAAAAAAAAAAAAAAAGAGCTGGCATGGTACATGCCTGTAATCCCACCACTCTGGGAGGCTGAGGCAGGAGAATCAGAAATTTAAGCCCAGCCTGGGCAACTTAGCAAGACCTTGCCTCAAAATGAAAAATAAAGGACCAGGGATGTAGTTCAGTGTGAAGGCCCTGGGTTTACTCTCCAGTACAATCAACCAACCAACCAATCAATCAATCAAGCTAGCTAGCTAGGAGTGTAGCTCAGCACTCATGGGTTCAGCGCCTCAGTATTGAGAATACATATACAATTTTACTTTTGAAAAGTACTTTGACGTAATTCCTTCTGTTTTTGCCCAATATTAAAAAACAATTTTATTTTTTGTTTTATAAAATAATGTGTTCCACTGAGAAAACTGAAAAAAGAATAAAAATATTTAATGTACAGATAACCACCTTTACATTTCAGTGTATTCTTTTTGTACTTATGCTTCTTTTACAAAAAGCTCCTGAAGTTTGTATTGCTTCATACTCTTTCCCCCATTCCTAATGTCTTAAATACTTTTCTACATTATTAAATATCCTTCCATTATATTATTTATAATGATTTTGTAACATTTTATTTTACTCTTATTTAATAGTCCCCTACTGTTCGACATTTGTTTATTTATGGTGCTGGGGATTGAACCTAGGACTTCATGTGTTCCACCACTGAGTTACATCCCCAATTGCTAGGTTATTCTTTTTTTTTTTTTAATATTATAAGCATCCTTACAGGTACATGTTTATAAATATTTTTGATTACTTTCTTTGGACACATTTCTATATAGTTTGTGTCAAATCTATCACACTTTTAGGCTATAAAACATATTGTCAAAAATACCATTAGAAAACACCTCTCCTTTCTGTATCCCCACCAGGAATGTTCTTTTTTTTTTCTGATTTCCCTACATCATCACCGACAATGGGTATTATCACTGCTTTTCTACTTAATATATTTACATATCATACATTTATAACCATACATTATTGTGTCCTGCTCTTTCAAAAATTAGTATTTCATAAGCATTCACATGTTGTTAGATTTTATAATTGGTTTCAAAGAGTATATGAGATACGATAAGCAAATTTGAATTGTTTCTTCAAACCACATTTTTATTGAATATTTAGGTTATTTTTCTACAAAATACAAGACTGTAACAAATATCTTCATGCATGGAACTTAAAAAAAGTCTAAATTATTTTCGTGGAATACACAATCAAAAGTGAAATTACATGAAACATTTATAGATTCGATACATACTGCCAAAATGCTTTCTAAACGGACATTAGGAGTTCACAGGCGCAATAGCCACATCGTGAGAGAGTACCAGTTTCCAAGCACCTTCACTGGCCGGAACTCTAGGATTGTCCCCCAGTTGGTCATTTAACAAACAAAAAGAGGTATGTGCTATGTTGTTTGCATGTCTTTGGTTGCTAAAGACGCTATTTCCCGACGTTTGTTTACTAGTTATATTTCTGTAGGAAACATTTTGGTAAACATCGAAAACATCACCAGGTTCTTTGCTGTTTATCTTGCACAAATTCTCCGTCTCGAGCACTGGATCCAGCGCGCAGGTAAACAGAAGAAAATACGACGCCAGCCCAGAACCGGGGCACCTACAATTCAGTGACCTCATTGGAAACAAGTTCTAAGCAGCTCGAAGGGTCCCGCCATCCTGCTCTGCCCCCAAGCTCCTGTTTCGTCAGCCCTGGAAGGTGAGGTGTCCCCGGTCCGTGCCCAACGCCTGGGATGCTCACGAAGGCGGGGAGGGCACGCGGTCTCTCTTGCAGCCCAAGCGGGATTCCCCTAGGCCGGGGTGAGCATCTCTTCATCTCGAGGACGAGACTGGGGACAGCGGTGTTACGGGGTGGGGGTGGGGGGCTGGAATCCCGAGACCCACCGAGCCCGAGGCTGGCAAGGCGACTGCGCCTGGCTGCTGTCCGGAGGCTCGAGTGGCTGATCAAGCGTAGAGGACTTCCGGGGAGACCTCGTTCTAGAGTTGGGCCTGGATTTATTTCCGCCAGAAATTTGCGTTGAGGAGGGTTTGTTTTAATCGTGCCTGTGTGTGTGTAAATCCAATAGCACCAAGAGCCCCCTCGCGGGTCGCCCGCGTCCGTGTGCAAGGCGCAGCGCTGCACGCACGTGGTCGCGCGTGGCTGCAGAGCTCCGGGGAGCTAGGAGAGGTCAGAGCTGGGCGGACCGACGGGAGGCGTCGCCCGGGACTCGCTGGGCCCGAGGGAAGTGTGGCTCCGGGCTGCAGGCCGCGGCGTCCCGGGCGCGCACCGGAGTCCGCGCCCCTCTGCCCCTCGCGCGCCACCCGCGCCGCCGCCCGCCGCGCGACTGGAGCCCTCGAGCGGAGCACCGGCTGACCCTGGCCCGGCCTCAGCCAGAGGCGGGGGAGAGACAGCAGTGGCTGCAAAGTGCCGGCGGGAAAGGAACTAGCTTAGCCGGAGCAGAGCGGGAGGAGGCTGGATGGAGCCCTCCTGCTGCGGAGCGCGCTCGGCCCGGAGACACACGCTGGGGACCGAGCGCGCGCGAGGGGAAGACGAGGTCCGGCAGCCGGCCTCAGAGCGCTGCCCAACCCCCTCCCCAGCCCCCGCGTGCAAACGGAGGGGCGGGGAGGACACGAGCCCGGGACTGGAACCCCGCGGGCCCCCGCCGGCGTCAACTAGGGTGGGCGCCACCCTCCGGACCACCTGCTGCCGCGGCCCAGCCCGCCGCAGTGTTTGTACCCGGGCGCGAGCCCGCACGCCGGGCGCCGGCGGGGAGGAGGCGGGGGGCGCGAGGCCCCGCCCCGCTCACTGCGGCCCCGCCCTTCTGCGCCCGCGGCCTCTCTCGGGGTGCGGGGACCCCCTACTCCGGCCGGGTCAGCGGCCCGCTGCCGGATGGGAAGACTGGCTAAGGCAGGGCCTCCCTGCGGAAAGCGACGTCACGGCCGCTCCCGCAGTGTGAATGAATCAAATGCCTGGGTGACCGCGGCCTCCGGGGCTGCCGGCGCGCTAAGGGTGGAGGGGGAGGGGAGAGCGGCGGGCGGGGGCGGGAGGAGGGGAGAAAAGCGGAGCTGCAGCAACAGCGTCTCGGCGACCCGGGATGTGCACCAACCCGGGAGAGCGAGATCAAAGGGATTTGAAACAGACCGAGGGCTGGCGGGGGGAGGGGACCGGCCAGCCTGTGGAGTCCTCCCGAAGAGGCGGAGGGCCCGGCTTCCACTGTGACTTGGGCGGCCTGCTTGGGTTTTTTATTATTATTTTCAAATTTCTGAATCCAGCTAGAGGGAGAGCGCGAGAAATCTCCGTAGACTGCGACTCGCTGGCTCTCGCTCCAAGATGATGCAGAGCGCGGCTGTCCCCGCGGAGGGGGCTGTCAAGGGGCTCCCGGAGATGCTCGGTGTGCCGATGCAACGTAAGACAAACCCCTTTCTCGCCGGTCTAATTCGATAATAAGACAGCTCACAGCCTCAACCGGTGCAGGGCGGGCCGGATGCTGCTCGTGGCCCTGGCCGGGAGGGGCCGGCGGCCAGGGCGCAGAGGCGGTCATAGGGCAGGGGCACCGGCCAGAGTGCGTAGTAAGGGCCTGGCTGTTGGCTGTTTGGGGCGAATATGAAAGCCTCCTGAGACGTGCTCGAGGCGGGCTAAGGGTAGCAGAACCCCGCATCTCCAGCCCACGGGTTTTCTGGGAACGCTGGGGAGAGTGCCGTTTGGGGACTAGAGGCTACGAGCTGCCAGCCGGGCCTGGGGGCGAGGGTGCCACCCCAGAACATTTTCCTCCCAGGGCTATCAAAGCTTTTAAGACCACAGTACAACTTCACCTCAGCTGGCGGGAAGTTGGAGAGTGCATCCCACTCGCCCCCCTGGGTCTGGCGGCACCGAAGCCCCGGCGCCACACTCGATCACTGCCGCCCGCGCGCCGGGCGAGCCAGTCCGGTGCGTCTCCAGCCGCTGCTGCCCGCGCTGCTGGCCGCCTGCGCCGCCCGGGACCGACTGTTCCCTGTGAGGGAATCCACTCACCACCTTCAAGCTACCGGAGGAATGTAGAGGAGGGAGAAGCGCTGGGAGGAAGTTGTGAACTCGGGGTTCAGTCTTTAAACTGACAAGGGTATCGGACCGTAAGATCGGGGTGGCTCGGGTTTGGAGGGGGAGAGGCGAAGGTGTGTGTACCAGCCCCATCACTTTCTTCCGGCGCCTGAAATTAGTACTGCGGCGCGAGCTTGGGGCATGTTTGTCCCCTAGTCTCTCTGTGTGTATGGGTATGCGAAAGGACAGGTTTTCGCGGAGGGAATCTGTCTCTCACTCTGGAATTGTGAGTCCGCGTGAGACAATCTGTGCGGAGACCGAAACAGGTCCCCGAGCGTCGCGCGCGCTTGCTGAGTGCTGCGTTAAGTCTTGCTCCGTCAGCTTGGTGCGTTCTGCAGGGCACCCCTGGGCGCGGTGAAGAGATGAAGGAAGAGTTCTCTCAGTCTTCTCGCTAGGGGCTGTACTTCTGCCTGCGACTTCTTTAAATGATGAGGTAGCTAAGTCCTCGGCAGTGTTTAAGTAAGAGCCGGCTCACGGAGGAATGGTGACTGGCTACGAAGTGGGGCGTAGGAGCGCGCCCTCCTGCGCCGCGGCTCTCCATCGCAGGGTTTCGGTCCGGGGATACATCCACAGGCAGGCTGGCCAGCGAGTGCCCGGAACTTCCCTGGGAAGTTTTGGGAAGACACCAAAGAGGATAGCTTGATCCAAGCCTATTTAGATTGTTTGTTGACTATATCCTACAGTTATTCTTCGTGTCAGCAGTTGGCAAACAGTTTGAAGTCTATGCTGTACCTTGGAGAATTTACTAAGACATTCTGAGAAGGCATTGGAGGGGTCACTGCTCTTGCCATCCCTCACAGGGAGTGACACAAAGGGTTATTACCCCCTGCACAAACAGAGATACAAATGTAGAAGAGGTGCACAAGATCTTAAACTGTAGCTGTGTGAAAATGAAGGGAGTATGTGAGAGGGGCAAAGATGTGTGTGTGTGTGACCCATTCCCTGGTATCCAAGCAAGCCTGTACTCAGATGGCTGTGGTTCATAGGTGGCCTGTCAGTTGGGACAACAAAATACTGCAGCCAGCCTTTGTTCTGATGGCCTTTTTGGGGATGTGCAGCACTCAGATTGTCTTGATTTTTTTTTCAAAGACAACTTTGATGGTTAGTGTGAGGAATTCGCTTTCGTAAAACTCCCAGCACTCACTTTCAGAGCTACAGTTCATTTGCTAAGGCTTAGGGTCTGGGTCAGACTCTGGAAAACTTAATGAGGTTAAAGAGAGGAGCCCTCACCTCAAAGGGGACTGTCGAGGCGATGTCATACCAAGAGGGTTAGTCAGTCCTTCCTTTTGTCTTGCTCCCGTTCTGGGGCCTCAGTTGGAGGAGGTACCAGCTAAAACTAGGGGGCCTAATCCCTGAGGATTTAGGAAATTTTTATTCTGCATGTGGATTATTCCTTCCCTGGCAGCAGATCTGGCCACTGGTTATAAAGCTGTTGGTGCTGGGACTGGGGAATAAGTGGGTATGGCCCCCTCACACCCATACACACAACCATTCTCTTCCCTGGGACTCAGGGCCCAGGGGCCTAAGACTCAGTTGAGGGGAGTGTAAGGGTCGCACCACTGGTCCACAGGGAGGAAGAAGGGTAATCCAGGGCCTTGTGCACACTCAAACCCTAGAGAAGTGGGGTGAGAAAGGCTTAGCCCCCAGAGGTCCCTTCTACGCAGCAGCCACTTTGAGTTGAGCCCCCTCCCCAACACAGATGGGTTCCTCTTTTTTTTATCAGCCTGAGCCACTACAAATCACAAATGATGCCCTTTGGGGCACAGGTCTCAGGATCCACCAACCTCGGGATCCCTGGTGCCCTCCCCTCTAGGGGCTTTTTAAAAAGAGTTTAAATCCACTTTGTTTCAGTGGCAGTGGGAATAATTCTTTTGCTTCTTTGAGGATGGGTGAGACGCATTCCCTTCAGGGAAATATTACCAAGTAATGTAATTTTTCTTTTTCTTTTCTTTTTTTTTTTTTTTTTGTGGTGCCGGGGATCGAACTCAGGGCCTTGTGCTTGCAAGGCAAGCACTCTAATCACTGAGCTAAATCCCCAGCCCCAATGTAATTTTTCTTCCGTTGCTACTCTCTGCCCATGACTCTGTCCTCTTCCTTCCCTCTCTGTTCCCTGCCCTTCCCCGTCCCCCGCCGCCCCAGCCACCCACCCCACCCCCCGCCCTGGCTGGCTCCTCTTTAGCGCTGCCATACTCCGTGTGTTTCACCTGGCAGAAGTCTGGCTGCCCCGCTCTCGACACCGCTGGAGGAAGTCTAGCTCTGCCAGCGGGTGGAGGGGGCGTCTGCCCCGAGCAGAGAGCTCAGACAGAATCGGGCGGGAGGAGGTTGGGAGCATCCCAAGAGCAACCCTGGTAAAGAAGTAGAGCCCTCCCCAACCCTCATAGATCTCGGTTTGGTCAGCTGCCCCCCCCCCCGGGCCAGTGCCTCCTAAGGAGCCCAGGATACTTCTCCTTGCTGGGTGACGCGCGGGCTCCGTTCACGGAGCCTGCGGCACCTGCTGGGTCACCTTCCGTGCGCGCCAAAGACCCCTGGGAAAGGGCTTGGCGTCTTTATTTTTTATTTTGTCAGTAGCAGTGTGGATGGGTTCAGAAGAGACCTCATCCTAAACCGGCAGGTCCCGGCCTCGGGGCCCATGATTTTGTGTCGCGGGTCTCCCACTCACCGCCCCTCTCCTTCCGGTGTCCTGATGGGGCTGTAGGTTTGCCGAGGTCCGAGTCCTCACGGCTCGCCCCGACAGCGTTGAGGATGGTTAAGCATCTTCCCAGATGTCGGCAAAACTCTCCTCAAACTCGGCGGTCCCTTCACGCCCCTGGGTCTCGCCAGCCCCTTTGGTCGCCTAAGAAGACTCAGAAAAGTGCGAGATGTACAGGACGGTGGGGCGTTTTATCCGCCCTTTGCCCTTGGTCCTGACCCATCTACTATGCAGTCTTCCCAGTCCTCTGATTGCTGGGGGGGAAAAATGAGGCAACCCACGCGGGAGGGACCCCAGTCGGTGCCACCTCGATTGGGTAAATGGAAAGCAGGCCCGGGGCATCTCCTGCCCCTTTCTGATCTCCTAACGGGACTGCTTCCAGCAAGCTCCTGCAGATCCTGAAGCTTCGGGAAAGACTGTCTCCTATTTGGTAGGGTCTGGATGAAGGACTTCCCCGGGGCGCCCCACTACCCTCCCCTCTCTTTCTGGGCTCCTCGGATTATGTGTGTATGGGGTAATTTCCTAGTGCAGGTCGCGTCCTGTTTGTTTTCCTGCGAGGCTTGGGGGGTTTGCGGCCTCATTCCCGGGCCAGTACTTTTCTCAAACTGGTGCTGAGCATTTCTTTCCATTCCTGCTTTGTCTTGTAGTGCGAGGAAAACTCCACGAAAACATATATGGGTATATGTAGAGAGCGAGATTCCATCACATTGTGATACAGAATTTCAGACAGCAACCCGGGTACCACCAGCCTCTCTCCCTGCCTTACCAAAATATCCTCAGGCGCGAGTCAGGTTTTTAAAGGTCAGGCTGGCCATCTTCACCGGCCCGCCGATTCCAGCCTGGTGAATTGGGGTTTCGATTCTCTAACCGCTGGGAATCTCCCGCCTCAGCCTCCAGCTAGAGCTGTGAACTGCCCAGAAGGGAATTTGGAGAAACCGGAGCGACCGTGACAAGGTCTGGCTTGGGACAAGGAGTGGCCGAGATAGCCCTGATCTCTCCCTATCCATGACCTTGATCGGAGAGAACAGCGGGAAGTTTGGGAAGCCGCAAACCCGATGCGCCCAGGTGCAGAATTAACGATTAACCCGCAACGCCGCCGACCTGGTGGGCAAGGAGCAAAAGACTGCACCGGGAGTGGGTGGGGCAGGAGTCCCGGGAAATCGAAAAGTCGGGGACGGAGAGGAAGAACCTGGTCCTAACTCCCGTGTGTGTTTTCGTTTGCCCGAGGTCACGGCTCGCGGAAAACCAGGACCGGGAGGGTCTGCGCGGGGCTGGGCAGGAGTGGCGTCCTCGGGTCTGGGGCGCGACCCGCTTGACCCCGCCGTGACCCGGACAGGGTGTCTCTGCCCCGCGGGCCCGCGCCGGCTTGGGTGGCCCGCGAGCCAGCGAGCAGCCGGTGAATGGCTTTGCAGCGCGTTTGCTGCGCACCTGCGGGCGGTGCGCGTTGGGAGCGTCGCGCGCGGAGCAGATGTTGGCTGGGCTGTCTCGGGATCGCCGGCTGTGCGCGCACCGCGTCGGCAGCGCGGGTGGAGGTCGCAGCCGGCAATGGGTGAGCGTGAGCGAGGGGGCTGCTTCTGTGTCCGCTGTGCGCACACTGGGCTGCCCTGCGCCTCGGGGCCTCTCCCCCTGTCCATTCAGCTCCTGTGGCAGTTCCTTTTCCAGGCTTACTCTCCCGACCGCTTCGAGGTCCAATGAACCGGGACTGGAGAGGCTGGCGCGCATTTTCTGCCCTTGAGAGCGGTGACCGGGACTTTTTCCGCGAGGAGAAGAGCGGCGGGCGGGAGTGCGGACAAGAGTGGACCGGGTTAAAACCCTCTCTGCCTTCCAAGGCCCGGTTCTGGCCCAGCATTTGAAAAGACAAAACAAAAACGCGCCTCAACGTTGGCCGGAGGCACAAAACCTTTGCGTGACTTTTTAAACTTTGGAAAGGGACGCCCGCGTTTTGGGAGCGCCTCCTTTGAGCAGGGAGGCGTCAGGCAGCAGGGCCGCGGCCCAGGCGCTCTTCTGGCTTCTGCGCTCGTTCGGGGCTCGTCTGCCGGCTCTGCTCCCCCACTTAGCGGACTTGACCAGCGCTGGAAGCCTGACAGGGTCGAAAGAGAGAAGAGGTTTTTACCTGGGCAGCCGGTGATGGAAATTAAAGTGACCGGGGAAGGGAGTTAGTGAGACTGTGTGGCCGGGAAGGCGACCTGGTGCGGCCGTGGGGTTGGATGCACCGCACAGAGGAAGCCGGGTTGGCCTGGGACCGAACGCGGGCTTCACCCGGTGTCGCTCAAGGGTTGAGGTTTCCCACCTCGGGTATATGGACGTGTGTGGAACTTGTATTAAAAGATAACCATAAATAAATCTCACATATGAATTTAAGTAAATATATATCACATGTATTTACATTTTAGATAACAGGGCGAATGTGACTTCGAAAGGGCTCCGAAAGGTGAAACAAATGAAGAAAAAGCATTATTAGAAAAGCTGGGGAGGGATAAAAGCGGAAGCAACAGGAAATTAAACGAGGACGACCGAAGCTGGATGTACTTCCCTCTCGACGTGCCCAAAACAAAGGGGTTAAGGCAAGAATGTGGGTTGAATGCTGCGGGGATTAGGGCAATAGGAGCGGTCAAGGCGTCGTGGAGACTGCCTACAGGACTCCAACTACCTGGGTGGATTTTAAAATTCGAGTCCCCTACGGGCGAGGTGGGGGTTGGATGAGGCAGGAAACCGACAAAGCAATTTCTTCCTATTGAGCGGAGAAAAACACAGGGCACAAGGGCGTCTTGTATTTTGAACAGCGACCTAATGACCCTGCAGACCAGGTGTAGACAGCCTCAAGTCCTAAATATTTGCATTGTCCTAACTTCCCGTTTGCCTGGGATTTTAGTGCCCTTTCACTCTGCGTTACAGTCAATTAGTGATTACTTAGCGCCCGCATTAGCAGAGGACTCGAAGAGAGCGCAGTGCTGCGGAGGAGACCGTAGGGCAAGGGGCAGAAGGGTCGACTTGCAGTTGGGCAGGAATGGAAAATTAGTTAACAGGGATTAACCCACCCGTTCTTTCTACATATTGGATTGTTAAGAAATCCCCGTTGAGCCTCTTGTTTGGGGCAGGAATGGTGGGTATTTATTTGGTGGATTTCCCTGGCTGGGAAGCTTGTGTCCTCCAATTGCAGAGTTGTGGATGGGGGAGGGTAGGAGCAATTGGATGGAGGGACCTTGAGCCATTTATTTCAATTAGGGAAATTTATCAGGAATAGAGCTGAGAAGCTTTGGATGGCATAGAGACTTGGAACAAGTTTAGCTGATGAGAAGAGGCAAGGAGTAATGTTACCCACTTTGGGAAACCCGAGGCTGGAGAGAGATTGAAGCAGCAGTGTGCCGTGGCAGCTCCAGAGACCTTACTGCATACACTGCTGGGTTTGGAGATGGCTGGCTGGGTGGGGCAATTTACTTTAATGATTTTCTGCCCTTTCCCCCTTCCTGGAATGAGGCTTAACAATGCTCATAATACAAATATGACCAAACGGGGCTTACTGCTTTTAGTAAAATTCCAGCAGGACTTGGTGCCTTGAAAGTCTCTCCCTCCCTTCTTTTTTTCTTCGCCCCCTCACTGTCTCTCCCTTTGTGAACTCTTTTCAGGTAGAAACAAGAGACTGGGGAGGAATTCATAGCAAAGGGACTTTCTTGGAGGTCCTGTGTCCAATAGCTGCAGGGTGAGGAGGCCCATTTCTTGCTCCCTGTTTGGGAGCCTGTTTGGGAGGGAAGCACAGGTGCTGGGTGTAGGAGCGAAGCTGCCTTCGAGCTGGGCTCCTGTTATTTGTGGTAGGAAGAAACCACCTACAAACAAATACTGTCTTTTTTTAGAGTCTTCAGTTGTATAGGATCCCTGGTCAAAATGGAGGACAAATCAACCATTTTGAGGGACAGTTACTGGGGGCAGGTAGACAGGTTGGGTTTAATTGGTAAAATTGGAATCGATTCTCCCTTGGAAAATGTACTTCTGGTTAACTGTGCTGGTGGTGGGCTGGATAATCATTCTGGGAGGTGAGTTCTGATGCCTGTTGTTGTTTTGGCGGGTTTCCTTTCTCAGGTTCCCCACCCCCTTTCCTCCTTCACTCTGTCTGTATGGGTCTAGCCACAGATGTTTTATTGTGATACCTCACCCCCAAATGCCTTTAAAGTATAATTTGCTTTAATTATAATGTTAGGGGGTTAAGGGACTGGTTCTGGGAATAGCTCAATAGAGATAAAACTTGCAGCCAAATTAATTGAAAGTTTCTTCTTATGAAGGAGAGGTTGCCAAACATATGGAATATTGCTACAGAATGAGACATCAGAAAAATACATCGTGGAGATTTAGCAATGATTAAATGTGAAAATGGAGTGGAAGTAGGGATGTGTCTACAGCATTTGCATATACTCTCATGGATTTATTTAGTATAGTTTTCTGTTTTATTTGCAATTACTGAGAATACTCAGTATTCTACTGAAGGATACTAATTCCCTGACATATATCATCTGGAAGATAATCCTTTCCTTTCAAATACATATTGACACTGTGTATTTCATTTGTTAGCAGAGTCCTCCTATTAAAATATTATTGAAATTATAGCCTTAAAATGTTAACTTCAAGATTATCTCCAGAACACTTTGGAATCAGCTGTTTTATTGAAGAGATTACTTTTTTTTTTAATCTAAGAAGAAAAAGAATAAAGGAGGTTTTCAAAGTAAAGCAAATACATTGTGTTGTGGGAAGGATTCTGGAATGGAAATGAAGGGAAAGGACAAATGAAAGTGTGATCATTTCTGATACAAGAGAGATTTTCTTCTATTTGCTAGTCAGTTTTCAAGACAAACCAGAAAAAACTAGATATTAGACAAGATGCTTGTAGATTGATGAATTTTAAAGCATTTAAGTGGATATAATTATGATAGAGAATATGATTTCCAAATGTGATACCAAATTTTAAAATCAGGATTTTCCCAGTATTTTTGTGGCTGGCCCAGCTCTCTCTGTTTAGTGCTGCCGTCACCATCCTGAAATATGACGATGTTCAGTGCATCTTTGCCCACTAGATTTTTAAAGTATTAACACTGGGATTTGGTGCTCCCACTGTGTTCATAAGGATATTCTTACATTATGAAAATTGTTTAAGAGAGATTTTGTAAGATATTTTAAAAAATTATGTTACGGTCTCTTTAAAATACACTAGTTTAGAATAAGTCACAATATAGAACTATAGATTGCTAAATAAAAATTCACTGTCTTTAGTAACAAATAAAGAGCCAAGGAATAGAGCGGACAACACCACACATGTGTAGTCATGTTTTGTCAGGTAAAACTGAGTTTTGGGTCTCAGGCTTCCCCTGTGAACAGGGTGCATAGATTGATCAGTCTTTACTTCCTGCAGTCACAATTATTAGTTGATTTAAGAGGAGATAGTTGTAACCAGAAAACGGGATTTTATTGTTAGTGGTGATGGTGACAGCTTCGAATTGGAAAGTTTTATTTTTGAAATATTTATGCAGTAATGGAACTTTAATTTTATCTTGACTGTACCTCCATTCTAATGCTTAGACTTGATTATTTGAGAACTCAGGTGTGTATCTAGGCAGGTGTAGTTTAGACAGGTGTGCTATAACTTGGTTGTCCCATGGTCCTAGATCATTGATACACTTTAGAATTAAAGCTATTCCCAGAGTGAACCAGTGAGAACCCCACTGAGTATTTCCCAAACCCGCCTTTTAAAATTGAGCTTCGTGCTCTTGCCCTCGGGCACAGTGAGGCAGTGGGGCAGCAAAGTCTGCCCATTGTTGTTTTCTCCTCCTTACCAGTAGGAAAGGAATGGGTGATTCCAAAAACAAAACAAAACAAAACAAAACATTTGCACAGTATTTCAATTGTCTGCATTTCCTTAAAGCTCCTTTGGCTTCTCCTTATTGCAGTAGTCAGTAAAGAAACTTAAATAAAAATTAAGTGTTTGGGGAACCATGCATCATCAGCCCAGTGTTAATTAAAACAGAGTTAAAATCAGAACAAATAAAAAAAATTTACTCCTGAAGTAAAGTCACCTAAAATGGATTTTGGGCAAAAGTCCCAGAGAGAGGTGGCTTTGGTAAGCACTGTTGGCAACTGTAATCTTCAGTGGGACTCAGAAACTATCCTGAGGAAAAGAGGGTTTTAGCCCTAATTCAGCCTCCAACTGTGTGCCTGCAAGGAAGCCCATCAAATTCTCCTAAGCTTCAAATGGAGACAGTGTGCACACAGGGGGTCTGGAAAGAATAAATGAGCGTGCAGATTTGGAAATTCTTGGCAAAGGCTGGAATACTAGTGATTTTAAGGTACTCAGAGACCAAGGTCAGAGTCCCACTTGACAGATGGAACAGGCTCCTTGGTATCCCGAGGACTGGAGTGTTGTGGAGTTTGCCAACAGGGAGTCTGGAAGCGTCTTCCACAGACCCCACTTCCTTTTCTTGAAAGCAGCAAGAAAAATCTTGTCGTAAGTATCAGGCTGCTGAGTCAAATTATGAAAAGAAGAACTCTGTTTGTCCAAAAGGCAGTTAAAAAGCAATGGCTCCTCAGTCTCTTGGGTTGTACATCAAAGTTCAAATTTTACAAAATATTAATTTGGCCTCAGAGCATAGTCAAATGAACATTATTCCTATCCCTATAAAATAACTTCGTTTTTAAAATATTAAAGTAAAGCATTAGCATTATGAGTCCAGTGGAGATACTTGAAATTATGATTCATTTTCCCAGAAAGGTTGACTTTGTTAAATACATTTTAGAAATCATTGTTAGGTGTGTTGGTTCTAGTTGTAGCTCTTTGGCAGATTTTCTCTGCTCCATTTCGTTGATCTTCTGTAACCAAGGGCATAGAAGACACTATTTTTAAAAAAATTAAAATCGATCAAATAAACACAGGCTCTGTGAAATGCTTCATGCTGGCCCCTGATTCCTTGAGAACAGTTTCTTGGAAATAAGGAAACGTGAGTAGGGAATTAAAATGCCCCACATTTATTAGACATCGCCAGAGAGGTGTGGGCAGTTTGGTGCCACAGACCACATCAGACCTCTTGATCTCTTCTACTTCCCAGCTGTCTGAAACTTCTAATGGAGGAATTTGGATTTTAAAATGGAACTCATTTTCTTGTGGGAAACTCTGGAAAAGCAGCCCAGTGTGTTTCTGCTGCAGTACTCCAGGTACTTTGAGAGCAAGTTTGTGGCTTTTATACAGTTCTCCGATGAGGAGGTGGGTTATGGCTGCCGTTGGAAGGTCTGTAGCCATTTCTTACCCTGTAAGAAATAGCCACTTTCCCTTTGGGCATGTAGATGTCTCTTAGGGAAAGATGCTAGAAGCCTCCAGTGTTAATTTGAACCCAATCTACATTTACCTGGGTACGTGACAGCAATAGTGACTGATGTCAGGCAGTTAGTGGCCTCAACCTCTTTATCTTCACCATTAAGGTCTGGTAAATTTGCCCTCATTCCGTGGAGAAATCTGCCAGATTTATTTATTCTAAAGAGGTTATGTGCTGTTACATTATCTGCTGCTCCTCTTTTAGGATGATATTCATTAGAAAGGAGTGTATATTTGTATATTTTAGAATTAAGGGAGTGAGGAGTGAGGAGAGTTTTGAGTGTTTTGTTGGGATGAGGGAGGAACATATTTTTGGAAATAATGAAATGTGGAATAATTTTGATGGATGTTAGCTGTATAAATTAATCTCTGTGACTGACAGCAGAGAAGGGAGATAACCACTAAACTTGGGCAATGCTACCATGGAGCTGGGTGTTCTACACCCACCGCTGATGTGATCGCAACAAGCAAGAACAGACCAGTGTTAGCCTCAATTTACAGAAGTGAAATACAAGACAACCAAGGCTCGAAGAGGTTTGGCAATTTATCCAAGATCACATTCAGGGTAGAATTAAGGACGGAATGAAGGTCTGTCTCCAGTTTGTAAAGCATTTGGCAGACCTAAAGATTGGAGCTCCAAACTCTACACAGAAATGAAAACTTTCAGATTCACCCATTGTTTTTAAACCTTCTTCCATAAGAATTTGAAGAAACGTCTCCACTTCTCCCTAGCTCTCTGGTTCACCGCTCTGCTCACAATGGCAGGGTTGGACAGCTCCCTCCTTCAGAGATGACTTCCTTTCCATGGAGCTTGGCTGTAGAGGAATTGGGTTCTAGCAGTGCCTCAGCCCGTGTATGAGGGTGTGGGTATATATGTGTGCAAGTGTCTCTGGTATATGTGTATACTTTTGTACCTGTGAGCACATATGCATGTGTGCTGTGTGTTTCTTTGAGCGTTTATAAATACGTAGGTGCATGTTTGTGAATATATAAGCATGGTACGTGCGTGTGCCTTTGTGGCCAGGATAGCCCTCGCCATGGCACACGGAGAAGCTTTGAGACTATCTCTCTGCCTCCATTTCTCCTCTTGACATGGTCAAGTCAGCTAAGGCTTGTGTGTGTATGAGTGTGTGGGTCTTTGCGATTGTATGTGTTTCTCTGTGTGTATAGGTATGTCTGTGTGTATATGTGTGTGACTGTAAGTATGTATGTGTCTGTGTGTATGCGTGTGTGTGTGTGAGTGTGTGTGAGCATCTGCCTGGACAGCGAGAGTGCCCGTGTGTGTGTGTGTAGGTGTCCCTGTGGGCAGGTCTGTGCCTTGAGCCATGTCACTCTGTAGGGTGTGGTAAGCTTTGGTGGAAGGGCCCTGTCGAAAGGTTCAGCATCTCGGCCAATTCCTTGGCTGTTCATGCCTGAGTTTACTGTCTGAAGAGCCCCAGCTGAGCACGTCACCACAAAACACTTATGTGCAGCTAAAACAAAAACTTAAATTTTAAATAAAAAGACTGCTGTATTGGGAACTGAATTTATATATTAAGTTCTGTCTTTAGTGACTCAAAGGATCTGCATAAATTCCAGTTTTTAAAGTGGGATTTCATTATACTAAATACTGTTGTATGAAATGAGTTGAGTTTAATAAGATTTGGAAATCTTGTCCCTTGGAAATTTTGGTTACAACTTCATTTCTGGTAGGAGACCTATATAACCTCTGTCTGTTCAGGCTCTCCAAATTGTAAAATAATAGCAATAATAACATTTTTATAGGTCAAAAAAAGGCTTATGCTGTTGTTCTGAAAGGTTTCTAGGTAGTGTACTCTTCTCAGCAATCCCATGGAGGTTTGAGCTCTCAAGTCTCTGCTGTCCCACGGGCAGGGATGGGCCTGGACTTGACAGATGCTGTCAACAAGGGGGGGTGGGGGGGTCAGGACTCCGTGCTGCCAGCCCTCCCCTGGGTGTTAGGTGTCCGTCCCATATGACACATGCATCTTTTGTGCAGGTAATCTAAATGTGTGCTGCAAACATTTGCTTTTGCCCAGTTGTTAGGGAGCACACAGAGCAGCTTTGAGACCGTCTGCCTCCATTTCCCCTCTATAAGATGGCAGGCGCCAGCTGAGGGTGAGGTGATGGCTCAGGCCCAATGAGTGCGCAGGTAGAAAGTCTGTCTTAATGGAAGCAGGAGCACAGCTGTTCACATCCCAGTTCCTCCACCATAGGACCTTGGGTGCACCCTACCCAGCCCCTCCAGGCTCAGTTTCCTCATCTGTGAAGTGGGGATGATGATAGTTCTGCACTGAGGCGTGTGAATCTGTGAGTTAATGTACATCCAAGTCCTGGCAGAGCCCACAGCAGGTGCTGGATGCCCGGCTTCGCTATTATTGCATGTTGTGGATCCTTAAAACCATTTCTAAATTATCTTTGCTTCAAAAAATTCACTCTTTCTCTTTGTCTCTGTGTCTCAATCGATACTGGCATACAGCGGGGAAGGCTTTTATTTTTTAACCTCAAAGTCACCCTCCTTATATGCCTTATATGTGTGCCAGACCCAAGAGACCTCCCAGCTTAGTCCCCGCCTCAGTGAGGAGCCCTCCTTGGGCCAGCCCCGCCTGACCTGCCGCGGGAAGCAGCTCCTGCGTGTTTGTCTGCTTTTACTGTTCTTCTTCAAGGATATTGTCTAGCTCGCGCCTGGAACTCCCCGCCCACTGCCGTTCTCTGCATACATTAGCCCTAATGTATTCTCTCTTGGATATCATCATATTAAGTCTCCCACTTGATACCTTGCTCGAAAGAAATTTTATGGGCACACATCCTCGCCCTCATCCCATGCATTCGTGGCTGGGAGGAGAAGCAGAGCTACATCCTTCCCCGCAGGACAAGCTAAACAACAATAAAGTGGGACTGTGGCTCCTGTGGCCCAGGAGCCAGGAGCTTGAGGAGGCGGCCCGCTTTTGTCTTGCCTCCCAGGACCGGTGGCTCTGCAGGTTCACAAAGAGGTAATTGGCCGACCCTGGGGGTGATGTCTACCTCCTATCCTTGCACAAAGAAGCCCTTGATGTGGCACTCAGCACCAAGGCAGTGCCCGGTAGTGCCCAGCTGTGGGCATGCATAGGTGGCCCTGGGTTCATGTGGCACCTGGCGCCACAGGGTGACCTGTGCACGATTAGCCTTGTTGTCGTGTGCAGGCCAACATTGTGCCCTTCCTTGAGCTGGGAGGGTGTCCTGGCAAGGTCTGCCTACCTGCTTCTGCAGGATGAGGCCAGAGCAGTCCTCCACCCCTGCTTCCTCAAGTAATCCTGCTGCTCAGCAGCCTGCAACGCTGCAGCTCCAACAGCAATGGGCAGGATGAACCTGTACTTCCTTCCCTTTAGGACGCTCTTCATCTGAGTTGTCCCTGCTGTCCCCTGCTGGAGACTGGGCTTGTCCTGACCATCCACCTGCAGCTTCCTCATCATCTTCTCTCCGCCCAAACCTTCCCTTCAGCTCCAGGGGCACCGGTCCCTGGAGGTCCCTGAGGAGAGGCCAGGGCTGTGGCTGCCAGGTGCAGACAGACAAGCTCTAAGCCTACTCTTTGAGCCCCTCCTGGCCTTATTGGAGAGATTGAGCCTAGGGCCTTCACACTGAGCTATAGCTTTAGCCTTTTTTTTTTTTTGAGACAGAGTCTCCCTAAATTGTCTAGGTGAGATTTGAACTTGTGCTCCTCTTGCCACAGCTTCCCGGAGTTGTGGGATTACAGGCCTGTACCACCACACCTGGGATAGGGATTCTTATGAAATCTCAGTTGGATAAAGCCTGGACGTGTGAGTGCCTTTCACCCATTCCTGTAGTTAATCCTGTCTCCTAATCATAGTGACCCCTGAGGGAGTACCTGCTGTATACTGGACTCTGCTAAGACTTTTTCATGCCTTGGTTCATTTACTCTTCACTGTATGCCTATGAGGCACTATTGACATCATTATCTTTTTACAGGGGAGGAACTGCAGAAGCATGAGGCTAAATGATTTGTCCAAAATGAAAAAGCAGAGCCAGGGTTCAAACCCAGGCTGTCTGGCTCCGGAGTCCATGGGCTCACCCTGCATGCTTCTCACCCTCTGATCAATTAGACATTCTTGAGGCCACCGTGTGCTTGGCATTTTGCTGGGTGCTTCAAAACTTCATAAGTACTGATTAGTTGAGCAACTTCTTCTCTAAGAAGGAAACCTTTTAAAATAGAAAGGAATTCCCACATGAACTGGGACAGCCAGTGTCCAGGCCTGCATGTTTCTGCTTTGATGTGACTCCTAGAACGTGTCCTGAGCAAAGGGTCATGAGCCCAGGTACTGACTAATGGGTCCAGCTTTCAAGCAAACACTGGTGGTGCCGAGCCACGAAGGACTTGGGGCTTAACCGGGTCCAAGATGAGCACTTGTGTGTACAGGGATATTGATGGGGTTTAGTGAGTGTCCCAATAACCCAGCTATAGATTTTGATGGGTTTAATTATTTCCCCAGTGCTTTGAGGCTAATTCTATCATAATAACAATTTAGGATTGATGTGCCAACTAGAAGCACAGTAGAAATGAAGCATGCGTGATTCCCATGAGATTTGGTTTTAGTACTTTTGTTGACATGGCATGTGTAGGAGAAACTGTGAGAAACGATTTCAGGTGCGCTTCTTAGTGAGGACTTGATCAGTTGTTATCTACTGATTAACATCCATAGAATTACCCTTGTGTGCCAGGAGGCTGCTGCTGGTGAGGAAAAATGTTGCTCCCGTTCCTTAGGATCCCCCTTCCAGAGGGAACGATGTGTGCAGCCAAACAGCAAAAGTGCTTTGTTGAGGTGGTGGTGGTACTGGGGACTGCACCCAGGGTCTTCGCACTGAACTGCATCCCCAGCCCCTATTTATTTATTTTGAGACAGGCCCTTGCTACATCACTAAACTGCCCATGTTGGGCTGGAACTCAAGATCCTCTTGCCTCAGCCTCCCAGGCACCAAATATAAATATAACAGAGGTGGAAAACCCAGGGTTGCAGGCCTCATGAGTGTAGGAGCCTAGCATTTGCACTTCTATGTTTTTGGTCTTAGTATTTGTTACCATCCTCTTTGGGGGTGGGGTGCCGGGGAGAATGGTTAGGAACACTATCGTTATTCACCCAACCATAGAATTCTGACCATTTCTTAGATTTTGAATCATTCAGTGATTCAAAATATTATCAATTTCTTGGGCAATCCCTTGATAAGGAGGAGATGTCAGAGTAACAGATTTCGGAGAGGAAGTCTCCCAGAATAGGAACAGGATGGGGCAGTGGTTAGGGTTCAGTTTCAGACAACAGACTCAGCTTTCACTATTGAAGAGGAAAATGATCCATCACCAGCTACAGTATTAGGTAACTCTCAAATCAGCAGAGCCAAGTCTAGGCAGGGGTCCCAGCACTCCAACACTTCATTGTCCCTGCCACTGTGTATCTTTCCCATCTGTGGCCCAGGAAGGAACATCAGAAGGATCACTGATGGAGCCAATCCATGCTACCTGTTGCAATTCAAGGAAGTACTGAGATCCCCCTCTCCGGGAGCACTCTCAGCCCTGGACCTTGGTCACTGGCCACTTCCTGCCCAAATCATTCGCTTTTGAGGCCGGATGGCTTCTCAGTCCGTGGCTAGGCAACGTTCACTTGGGGGCTGATGTTTTTAGCACAGTTTCTACCCAGTAGTGAAAATGCAGTGGCCCTGGGGGTTTGGGTCATGTTCACTCCCACCGCAAGTATGGTGGGAGGTGGATCCACAGCAGGCTGCGCGGAAGACTCACGCTGCCTCTCTTCTCTCTCCGCAGAGATCCCCCAGTGTGCTGGCTGCAACCAGCATATCCTGGACAAGTTCATCCTGAAGGTCCTGGACAGACACTGGCACAGCTCTTGCCTCAAGTGTGCAGACTGCCAGATGCAGCTGGCTGACAGGTGCTTCTCCAGGGCCGGGAGCGTCTACTGCAAGGAGGACTTCTTCAAGTGAGTGAGAGCCGGGCGCTGCCTCACTCTCCTGTCTCTCCTGGGGACGAGGGGGAGGGCTGCAGGGAGGAGGCGGGGGAGGCTGCAGGGTCCCTGCAAGTGGCGCGGTGAATCCTGGTGATGAGAGGATGTTCCTCACCGAGGTCCCCCTGGCTGGTCTCCGGGGCGTCACCTGAGCTCTGCTGGGGACACAGGGTGGAGGTAGGGAGGGTGACAGAAGATGAGGACCAAGCTTTGCCAGGGCAGCTGACAGAGGATCTCCTTGCAGAATTGCTTTTTCTGCTTGACGAATTGGCATCTCAGGGTGCTTGGCCATGTCATGCCGGAGACTTTCAGGGCGGGTGCTTTAAGTTCAGGCCTCACCCTGCGGGGAGCCTGTGTGGTTGTGTCCCCAGGCTGCCCTGAGAGCCCCGGAGGCTTGGGAGAGTTGTTCCTGGTAGCAGTCAGTATCATCACTGTAAATGGAAACAGGATGAAGAGACAGTTTTGTGTCGTGATTGAGACCCCAGACCCTGCCTGGATTTGAGCCTACTTTTTGGCAGTGTGCTCTTGGTAATTACTTAACTTTTCTGTGCTTCTGTTTGTTTATCTGTAAAATAGGTCTATTAGTAATAGTTCTAACCTCACAGGTTTTAATAGGTCAACATGTATAACGTTCTTAGCAAAGTATCTGTCACCTAAGTGCTGTCTCTTAAGATGGTCCTGAGTTTTGGGGCAGAGTAACAGGACCTCCTAGAATTTATTTTCTCTTAGATTTATTAGTTTGGGACTTCTTTCCTAGGATCTGCTACTGGAGGCCAGTGCCTTAGCCAGCACAGACCAGCTGTCCCCAGCAAAACTAGTAGTGGCTGTGGGGAGGTGGGGGTCACCGGTCAGTGACGTTGCGCCCTGTGCCCAATTACACCAGCCCAGGGGAGGGAAGCATTCTGCAACATGACTAGGCCTGAAGAGGCTGTGTGACCCCTTCCTGAGGTGTGCCCTGGGGCCAGGGAGGAGGAGCTGTGAGGAGTCAGATCAGGATGCAGGACAGGGTTTCTCTTGATCTTCCCAAAGGATAAGCCCCAGGGAACATGTGGTTTCGGTTTCTGGGGATTCTCAGACCTCTTCAGTGGAGTGTGAGTTGGCAAGCTTGTTAGAGAAGATGCTGGTAGTCGGAGGCCACCTCCTACCTGTGTTCAGAAGGTTGCCCTCATTGTATGTCACATTTTGGTCAATTACATACACCTCTCTGTATATGCATGTGTGTGTGTGTGTACATGTGTATGTGCATGCATGTAAGCTTGTGTGTGTGTGCCTGTGTATGTGTGCACACATTCATGTCTGTGTGTACATGCTACTGGAGGGTAGGGCAGTAGCTGACATGGCCATACCCAGCAAGTCCATGACGATTTGCATGATGACACAGGCCTTTGGTTCCTCCTCTGAGCTCTTCATGTGCTGCTTCCCTTTTTCTCAATCTTCTTTTTGCCTTCTCCACCTCAGACTCTCATCTGTTTGACATTTGTGCAGTTCCCTTCTTTCCATGCACAATTTTTCCCAGTAGGTGACGAGAGTTCGCTCTGTCGTACTGTCCTACTGATTGCCAAGCACCATGGCAGCTCTTGCAGGCCCCTGCACGGAGTAATTCCCATGGTATTGAGAAGTCCCTGAGTCAGCTGTCAGAGCCCAAAGGGATTCAGGCTGGTCAGGGCAGACTGAGGGCTGCAGGCAGAGCCCAGCAGGGTGTCCCCAGCAGAGAGTGCCCTTGAGTCCTTGGCATGCCCTCAGGGCCCTGCCTGGTTTCTGTACCCTGGCTATTGGCTGTGGATTTAGGAAGAGATGGGTAGAGAGGGAGGTAGCAGCAGCGCAGGTGTAGGGTTGGGTGTGCGAGAAGTACTGATAAGGAAAGAGAGTCTCTGTAGACCCAGGAGGAGCCCAGGGTGTGAGCAGAGGAGGGATCACCATAGGCCAGAAGTAACAGCAGGACCAGAAGTGACGATGAGAGCTCCTCCTACAGGCTGGTGCCCTGACACCTGCCTCTGTGCCTCCCCACACCATGGCCCTTGTGTGGATCCTTTCCAGCCCTCGCTCAACTGTGGCATCCTGGCTGGTTCCCTCCCTCTCCTTCTGGTAGCTCACAAGCCTGCTTGCCATCCTACCTCGCAGCTCAGACCCTGACCCTCATGCTAGCTCCTTCCTCAGGGTTCCCTCCACCTGTAGAGGATTACGATTGCATTTGTGCCTCCTGCCCTGTGCTTCCTCCCAGTCCTCCTTGATCACTGCTCTTGCCCCCGAACCCTGGCCCTGGCTGTTTCCTCCTCAGGGATGGATGCCACTCTCCCCAGGGCTGCCCCTCCTTCCATGGTTGCTCAGAGCCCAGCTGCTGGGCAGTGGGACCCCCATGGAGGCATCATCCCCTCTCCGTTCTCTCCTGGGTGACTCAGTCTGAGCTACTGTTGGTCTTTCCTCACGCACCTGTATTAGGTTTCTTGTTGGCCAGAGGAAATGGCCTACATGCTACTCATTTTTCCATCCCCTGCATAAGCACCTGGCCCTGTGCCTTGCCTGTAGGTCATCGCCAGTTTTGAACAAGGAGATAATAGATTTAAAAGGGCTTTGGTGACCAGTTTTTTTCTGTATCTTGTGAGTTAGGGGGCCCCAGGCTGTCTGGGGAATGCACCAGCCCATTATTTAGCCCCAAGTATTCTCCTTGCTCCGCTGGTCCTTCCCTTCCTAACTATAAGCCAGGGTTGGCCCAGGGAGCTGGCCACAGCTGTGGTGCTGAACCCGTCAGCCCCGTGGTGGGCTGCTATGCGGGATCGGAAGCCTGAGGTGATTCTGTCACCTGCCGAAGGAGGGCCAATCAGAGGTGAAGGTGGGTACCACCAAGGTCCCCAGTGATGACTTTTGGACTTAGAGCCCCACCTGGCTCTTTGGGACCGTGGCTATTTGGTGCAGGAATCATGGCTGCGTCCTGTTCTAGATAAGGGCAGGGAGGGAGCAAGTTGTCCAGGGTCGGAGTGACTTCACCTCCCATCCCCAGGGATTTTTAGGACCTGCTGCCCACCTGGGGCCCAGGAACAGCCCACTCTTCCTTATGGTTTATTGAGTGTCACCTCACACCTGCTTTCAGATAGCACACGTGCAGTGGGGATGCAGAGAGAACGTGAGAGGGGCAGGATGGCGGGCAGTCCTGGGAACCTCTCATACTTGGCTGCGGAAATCATAACTGCAGCAGCCTTGTGAGAGGAATGCTGGGTGCTATGCCCATGAATTTGCCCACCAGACCTCAGAGTGCTCTCAGCTGTGGGGTTTGGAAGACACTGGTCAGAGCCAGGGAGAATCCTTTCTCCATGCTCCTTGAAGAAGTAGGAAAAAAGAAAATGATTCTTTTTTTCCAGCAACTGCCGCATAGCTCTGTTCCAAGGTGGTGCAGGACTCCCTGGCCTCGCTCTCAGCACTGTGCTTCCAAGTCCCTGCATCAACATGATTCATGACAAGGGGCAGGACCACTGCTTCGCACAACCCCCGGGGCATCCTCCATTTGTATTCTTCATGAAGTTTTACACAGCAAGATGGTGGTGTGATGAGTGCCCCCTGGCGGTGGGTAATCTTTCAGGTTGGAAGAGGTAGGGGAAGCTGGGGGTCACGACTGGCCTTCAGCCAGGGAGCTGTGGTAATACTGAGGATGGGCAGCAGAGGGTGATGTTGGTATGTACCCGAAGAAAGAAGTATCACTTGGAGGTTGTACTCTGTGGTTGTTGCGTTTGTCTTTTAGGCCTGTTGAATTTTGTCTTGCTCAGTAATTGACTGAGTTTTGCTTTTCTTTTCATTTTTGCTTCCTGGGTCCGTGGCTTCCTTTTACCAAAGGAAGTAAAATTTGGAGGCCCAGCAGGAGCGGTAGTGTGTGGACTAATACAGTGTGATGGGACTGATTTGCAGCGAGCGTAGTGGGGGCATCGGGAGGGCCCACCCTTCACGCAGGGAGGTTCCAAGCCTGTTACAATTTGAAAGCATTCTCGCTTGTATTTAAGACTTACAAACAGGCTATTGGGACGCTCACTAAACCCCGTCAATAGCCCTATACACACAAGTGCTGTTATCAGCAGTGACGTGCTGAACCCAAGTGGAGCTTCCTGAATTCCTAGTCTGTCTTTGATCATCTTCTCATCAGCAAACAAGCGGACAGAAGGTGGTGTGCAATGCATCCAGCATAGGGTGTGGCAGTGCCTTGTGGCTACGTTGGGCATCTGGCCCTGATGGGGGCCACTTGGCTGGCACCCTGGAAGAAGGGGCTGTCAGGGAGGTCCCTCAGGGCTGGGCCTGCCCCGGCCTCCCCCCAACCCCCTTCCCCGCCCCATTTGAGAGCTTCCTAGAGCTCTTCAGATCGAGCTGGGCAGAGTGAGGAGGGTGTGTGGTAGTGTGGCAGGGGCTATGCCACAGGACAGACGAGCCACGTTGATTTATGTGAAAGTTTGAGAAGCAAACCGCTGATTATTATGATACAAAAACAAGCATCACTATAGTCAGAGAGACAACGAGGTTTTCTGGAAAGGGTAAGAGTAAGGACTCAGGTTGTGGGCAGCTTTCAGCGGTGCCCTAGGCCACCGGAGCTCTATCCTTAACACTGCCTGGCAGAGGGGCGTGGGCGTGGGATCTCTGTTGTTCTGGGTTGTGGCACCCCAGGAGCCTCCTGCCGGAGATGTCATGCTTTCCTGGGGCTGTGTGCTCGCCCCTAAGGCGCCCACCCTGCCATGCCACTGGGGGTCCCCGGTGAGATGGGGGCCTTGGTGTGGCGGGAGCTGCAGGCCGCTCCGTGGGGGGTGGGGCGGCCCTTCCCTCCGCGCCGGCTTGCCAGCCCCTCCCCCAGCAGTCAATCTCGGCGCTGTCAGCCAAGGGCAGGTAGGCTGCGTCCTTGGAGCGGCCGTGATTTATCCCTGCGGTCCAGAACGGCGCGTTTCAGCTCAGCTGCTGTTCGGCTGCCACAGGGTGGTTTTGCTGGCTGTGCACAGGTCTTCACTGTTGACCTCAACCCAGCCCCTCTGGTGACCAGGACCTCTCTTCCTCGTGTGGGCCATGGCATATGCCCACAGGATATAGTTCACACAAGGAAGGCAGGCTTGACCTCATTTGGGGGTGGACTGCATAAAGGGCTCAGGTGTTGGGTTTGAATCCAGGCTTGGTGTGAAGTTGGGGCACCATACCTCATTGAATCTCACTTTCCCATCTAAAATGGGAATGAAAATGTCAAAATTTGGAGTTGCTATGAGGATGGAGGATGATAGCTTAGTAGCTGTTACTCTTGATAGAGATTCTTATCAGAATTGCAATGGAGCGTCTATGTAGGGAGGAAGAATGATAGAAAGAGTGTCCTGGAGTCAGAAGCTGGGAGTGATGTGGCTGCGAAAGGCCTCAGGCCGGGCAGGGGAGTGGGGTGGAGGTGCAGCGGGTCTAGTGACTGGGACGAATGTCCACCTTGTAGTGTGAGGGTGGCCCAGAGCTTTGGGACAGTAACCCCTGCCCTTGGTCCTCATGTCCCAGGGCAAGGTCCAGGCTCCAACAGGACAGGCCAGCCTGTTCTTGTGTGGCCGAAGGCCTCCTTCTGCTGTCCTGTGTCCTGTCACTTCTGAAGAGGCTGCTGCAGTTCTGTGGCTGGTTGTTGGTTGTGTGTCCAATCTCAGGCCAGACTTTCGCTAAGCCGCTTTTTATTTCTGGTAACTACATACCTGCTGGGCCATACACACACACACACACACACACACACACACACACACTCACAGCTCTTACAAAATATGCTAAGGAGCCCACAGGGGGAGGGTCTCTTTGACATGTGGCTTTCCATAATTTCTGAATAGTTTATGGTCTAATTCCCTCACTAAGCAAATTAAACCTTTTAAGGTAACGATCAGATGGTACAGATAGTGGCTGTGCATGTGGACATTTGTAAGATTCAAACACACTGGTGGGACCAGGCCCACAGTCATTTGTGACAGCCTGTAATCAAGGCAGAAGCAATTACTTAGCCCAGCAGTTCCCCCTGGGGACGGGAGGCCATATATCAGGCGGTGATGAGTCCAGGATTATCTATCTGTCTGGCCGCCCCGAGCTCTCCCGGTTCAGCTGTGCGCAGGACCATCCTCCCGAGCCTGGCCTGCAGGGAAGGCCTCCTGACATCTGTGGAAACCGCCTCTCAGGGACTTTCCTGGCACGGAGGAAACTGTTTGGATCCACAGTTGCAAATCAGCCTGGAAGTCAGATGGCATCAGCACTGTGGCAGTAGGGTCCCTGAGCAGGGTGAGATTATGGTAACATGGGAGTGGAAGATGCGAGCAGTGTTCTTTCACCCCAGGCGAAACACAGCAGCCAGCCTCCGCAAGCCTCCTTCTCTTAATTGCTCAGACTCAGCCCTGTTTTCTCCCTCACCCTCCACCCCTGGCTGTCCAGGTGCCAGGTCACTGAGATCCAATCTCCAAAAAGCCCTCTCTGCCCATCCCTGGTGCTTCTGTCTCGGCCCCTTTTCCTGCCTTTGTATCCCTGATGCTTTTCTAACTGCCGTCCTTCCTCCTCCCTCCCTCCTTCCTCCATGCAGATGTCCCTTCCTGCCAGGCCCATCTCGGGTCACACTGCTGAAACTTCCAAGCTCAGCACTCAAGGGCCCATGATCTGGCTCAACTTTATCTTCTGCTGATTTTCTGGCCAAGGTCACACTGGGGGCCCATCAGAGCCAGCATCTGATTTGTTACTTTGGACCCCGGGAAACTTTGCATGCCCTTGGAAGATCACTTTGTAAGACCAGTATTATAGGTGAGCGCAGCAGATGAGGGGGGACTGGAGGAGGGGCCTCTGCCCCCCACATGTCCTTTCCACCCCCTGCTAGTGTCTGCCATGCTACCATACAGTGAGGCCCTGGCAGGTCAAGAGTCTAAGCCACATAGGATTCAGACAAGAGGTGTCTCCACAGCTCACAAGGCTGTCCATGGGGCTTGCTCAGTGTGTGGGTTCTGGGCCCAGGATCAGGAATCGCGGGTGGCTTTTCTGCTTTAAAGTGAACACCCCAGGTGGGTCTTCTGCCCAGGGCATTTTGGTAACAGCTGAGCTGACATCTTGGCAGAGGCTGAGTAACCTCCCTCCTCCTAGAGGGAGGAGGGCAGCTTAGGTGCAGGGGGAAATGAAGCAGGGGCAACCTTGGGCCAGCCAGGTGACTGCTCCAAGCCTGTCCCCATCTGTGAGAGGGGAATAATAATGCCGACTAACAGAGCTGTTGTGTGGTCGAAATGAGATAATCCATGTGAATTTACCTGGTATATATTACATGCTTGATGCGTGTTTGCAAAAATGTAGGATACTAGGCTAGCTTCTAGGGGAGGTCAGGTGCTCCCAGCATGGATGGACAGGATGTGTAGCCAAAGGAAAGAGAGCCTCCCTCCTCTGTCCCTCTCTTGTAATAGGGATTGAACCCATAGGTGCTCTGCCACTGAACTACATCCCCAGCCCTTTTAATTTTGAGATAGGGTCTTGCTAAATTGTCCAGATGGGACTCTAATTTGTGTTCCTCCTGCCTCAAGAGTTGGTTTCTAACCTCTTATCCCAGTATCTGAGCTTGGGGAAGTCACTACCTCTTTCTGGTCCCAAATTTCCGGCTCTGTTAAGAGGCTGGGTGAGGTCACTGGTTCTAAGGCTTTTCTAGTGGCAGGCATCTCAAAATGATACTACATAAATATTATATCATATTAAAACCTTGTATTAAAAACCCAAATAAAAAGCAGATCACTGTGGGGCAATTCTGGTGGGCCAGGGGCCACATGTCTGATTGTGTGCATTTGGCAGGGGGTGTGGGGAGTGGAGATGTGTTCCCACTGCCCCAACATTCTGGGGTGTCAGCCTTTTCCAGATGTAGATTGGAAACACATCTGGAAAAGGCTGACAATACCTGGGCCTAGCTTTATGTGCCCGTGACACAGCAGTGGCCTTAGAGTGGGCGGTGATATATGTTGGAAATATTAGTACATACAGTAACAGTAAATATCAGCAGCTTACCTGTCAAGTGTGGTGATATATAAAAGAAATACATGTAGGGAAGTGTCAGCTGGGAAAAAAAATATATGGCCTGCAGTAAATCACCACTGAGCAATTAAAGCAGAAAACCAAGTTATGCAGTATTTTGTTTCCTCAGGACAGCATGGTTCTGTGGCAGCTCCCACACTTGGCCCGGCTGGTCCCCACTGACTGCCTTCCCCGCCTGAGGAAGAGCTCTGGGTTCAAATCCCAGCTCCACTGTTCCCAGGCATGAGGCCTTCAGGCAGGTTACCCACCCTCTCTGAACCTGTTTTCTCACCTGTAAGTGGGAACACTGTGGGAATCATGCCGCAGGAAAGGGTCACTCAGTCATTCACCAAACGCTTGTCTTGTCGGGGGCAGGCACTGCTGGAGGCTCTGGATTCAGTCATGAGCAAAAGCCATGATGAGCCTGCAGTTGAGGAACTTACCTTCCAGGGAGGGGAAATGATAAGCAAACAATAAATGCTGAGGGGAAAGGCAGTGCTGGGAGAGGGCAGTGGAGAACTGCCCCCTGAGGAGATGCTGGCAGGATACCTGCAGGCACACAGGAGAGAGTGTTCCCAGCAGAGGAGGTGGAGCCAAGCCGGGAGGCCAGCGTGCTGGGGCAGGGTGGGCAGAGGCAGTGGTGTCCGTGAGGGGGTGCTGAATGGTGGAGGGTCCTGTAGGCCATTAGAGGGACTTCGATGCTTCATGGTGGGAGCCTCTGTAGGTTTGGAGCAAGAGGGTGTGACTGGGGCTACCATGTGGAGGTGAGAGTGTGGGGGAGGGTGGAGTCAGCTGTGTGTGAGTGGTGGTGACCACCTGAACCAGAGAGGTGGCAGAGGAGATGTGGGGAGCAGTCAGACCCTTGACATAATTTTGGGACGAATCAGCAGGATTTGTTGACAGATCAGATGGACCGTCCAGGGCTTTTGGCCTGAGCAGTTGGAAGAATTGAAATCACCATGATCTAAGATGGGCAGAGGGTGGGGGAAGATCAGGAGCTGGGATTTGGCCTTCCAAGGAAGGCGCCGAGGAGCAGTGGGACCTGCTGGTTGGGGCTCAGGGCTCTGGGCTGGAGGTGGAAGGAGAGCCAGCAAGTGGGCCAGGCAGGGAAGTGGTGGGTAGAGGCTCACTCAGGGGTGCTGGATTCTGAGGCTAGGTGAGTTCAGTGCTATGGGAAGGGGAGAGCCTCCTGGAAGGTGGGACTGGGTGGGAGCTGACCCTGAACTTAGCAACAGCATGGACAGGTACCCTGCTCAAGCACACTAACTGGCTGGACTCAGGAGAAAGCTGCTGGCAGCCTCATTTCGGGAACTTCTTCTGAGGAGCTCTGTATTAAAGGGGCTACTGAAATGGGTGGTAGATGGGGGAGTGGGGTGAAGGGTTTTTTGCTGTTGTTAAAGTGTGCAGAAATAATAGCATGCTTATATGCAGATGGGAAGGCTCTAGTAGAGGGGAAACATGTGATGTGGGAGGCAAAGGGTGTTACTAGGTGCCCTGTGCCCAGGTGGATATGGACCCTGAGCAGGGCAGCTGTCTACACACCTGCAAGACAGGTGAGTAGGCAGGACAGACAGTAGGAGCTCACAGCAGGTCTTTGCCAGGAGCTGCCCTTTTCTCTGCAGAATAGGAAATGGGCCACTGGCTGAGAAGGAGGGTGAGGGCTGGAGAGAAGGGTCTGGGAGGTGGAGAAAGAAGCAACTAGGGGAATTTGATGTGATTTCTAGGGCCCTCTTGAGATACACAGATCATTTAAAGAGAGACCAGCCCGTGGCGGGCTGTTTCTCAGGTCTGTTTAGACACCCAGTGCGGGGTGGCGAAAGCGGCAGGTTGAGACAGGGCAGGAGAGTCGAGGGGCTGCAAGGGAAAGATCAGTGGGCCATGGAGTCTTTGCTGGGTAAGGAGGGGCGTGAGGTCACCAAGGGAGTGACGGATGGTGCCGGGCACCATGGAAGCCATTGGAGTCAGGGTGCTGGAGGACACACTGCAGAGTGCTGCCCAGATAGCAAGCGGTGACCCACAGAGGATGACTGGAGGATCTCATGGAGGTGTAGCAGTTACTGGGACAACGAGGTCTTGGGAATCACATTGGAGTGAGTGGCTGAAGGGTGGGGGCACTGACCTTCAGGAGAGGAGGTTGAAGAATTGAGCAGGCAGGGCGGGGAGGATGGTATATGTGATACTGAAGTCACCCAGGGTTGTGGCAGGAGAGATGGTGAGTCAGGAGCCGGAGCACCGAGGATCGAATGGGGGGAGCTGGGGTGGCCGTGGCACTGTGGAGTGTGTGGCGGGGCCAGGCCAAGGCCATGGGGCTGAGGACACTGTGGGGTCATGTGTGCACAGGGCCTAGTGCAGAATACACAGGAGACACTCGGTGAATGTGAGTGTGGTGACATTTCTTAGTCCTGTGTGTCAGCTACCACAATGTGATCAGTGGAGAGCACCTAAAATCAGATACCATGATGTAGGATTGATGTACTCTGGTTTCTAGAAGGCTCTGTGCCCACAGGGTCTTCCTGCTGTCTTTCGTACAGGAATCAGACACCCTCAGAGCCCTGCCCTGGAGAGTGGCGAATGGCTCATCAAGAGCAGCAGGGGTGAGCAGATCAACAGAGTTGGGAGATCAGGCCAAGCCCCAGAACAGAGAGTAGGACAAGGATGGAAGGTGTGGCCCCTCCTGAGGTGGCCTGGAGAGTAAGCTGTGATGCCTTGGAATGCCCCAGCCTCACCACTGCACTGGGAAGCTGAGGCAGGAGGATCACACATTTGAGCATACCCTGTGCACTTAGCACCTTAGTGAGACCCGGTCTCAAAAAAAAAAAAAAAAAAAAGGGAGGAGGGAGACCAGTGTGAAGATCCCGAGGTCCATCCCAGGGGTGCAAAACAAAGGAGCATCTTACCTCCCAGCCTCAGCTTTTTTATCTGTGACACTCACTTTTCAAATGTTTGTGGGATGAATATGATGATGACAGCAAGGAGGGATGCAAAGTTTCAGTTTTATCAACTACGGGCCTTGTTTTAACCTGGGACTCCATTCCCTGCCTGAAAGGAGCTGCCATTATGATGTCAGAGCCGATCTTTCCCTGACTCCTCAACCACACGATTTAAGGAGCAGTTGACTCATTCACCCATTTGTTCAGCTGCTTGCCTACTATGTGCTGGGCTAGATAAGAGAGAATTTCCAGAGGTGCTGGTCAGGAGAATAGAGGAACTCTTGGAGAGTTTCTCTCTTGGAGAGTTTCTCACTTTGGACCAGCTCCAGCTGCTGTCCCTGGGAGACTGGCTGTCCCCAGAGGCCTGGCTGGGTAAGGCCAGCTGGCAGGAATGTATTTCTGCAAAGCGAGGCTAGTGGGTGTGGTGTACCCAAGTGGCAGGGCCCTGCACACAGTAGGTGTTTGGAGATGGCGCTGAGGGGGTGCTGCCTGGAACGTCCCTTGGCAGTCATCCAGCCCCGCTTCCCTCAAGCCCATCATCCTTCAGATTTGATCAGAATGGTGTGACTACTGGTTGTCCAGGTAGCAGCCAGTTTCACAGTTTTATGCCATTTCGGGCCTGGGGATCATCTATCACAGGACAGTCAGGTAGCCTGCAGACCTTTCTCATCTGTGACTTAGGCTGGCCTGAGATTGGAGACATGGGGACAGTGTCTTCAACAACCCCCTCCACACACACACTGGACAGCACCTTATTCTGGGTCTACTGGCTCTGATTGGGGGATGTGGGGGTCACCCTCAAGAGAGTCTTGGAGGCCAAGAGGGTTCATGAGGCCCCTCAGCAAGGGTCCTATTGGCTGCGCTCCAGGAGAAAAAGGTAAAGAGGAGCAACTTCCACTTACCGTCGTATAAATCCCACAATCAGGAAAATTGCTTCAATTGCTAAAAAATGCTGGTGGGAAAGTCCATTTATTTTTCATTTTTCTTGTGCACTTGCCACCCTTTTGCATGAATCACTGTCGGTTCGTAGATTAAATTTATACCCCCGTTATCTTTCATGTCTCTGGGGCTCTGGTGTCAACTGGGCTTCTGGCTACTGCAAACCCCGTCTGCTTTTTAGAGGTGAGAGTGATGTGGCCTTCTTGAGGGAGAGACTGCTGGGGTGCTGGTCTGTCCTGAGGTCTCCCCCAGCCCTCCTCTCCTCAGGTCTCTGCCCCTCTGTGTGGGCCACCAAGGCAGGTAGGATTTGCCTTTGGGAAAATCCAGATCTGTCTCTGGAGCCACTTCTGCCCCAGCTTCTTGAGGAAAGGATTTAGACCCAGTCTCTGACTGAGGTGACTTCTTTGGGTGGGGGGTGGAAGTGTTGTCTCACTTTACTTCTGCTCTGCTGGTTGTCCGGGGTGGGGGAGAAGAACCACAGGCCTTTGACCACAGTGCTCTCTAGTACCACACGTGCAGGTTCCTCAACACAAACACTCTCTCTCTCTCTCTCTCTCTCTCTCTCTCACACACACACACACACACACACACACACACACAGAGAATGCAGCAGGGTGCCTGCCCATCTTTCCCTTTATTCCAGGGGACATGGTTAGACTGCTTTATGCAGGAGCTCGATTCTTACCTGTGCTCCGGGAGGCGCAGAACAGTCCCGAGCCCGCCATCCACTTCACTCTCCACGCTCAGATCTGGCCATTTCTGTGCATATTCTCTAAGAGCACAGTTCTTTATTCATTGATTTCATTATTTCACAAATATTTGCTTTTCTGGCTCCTAGATCCCTTTGAAAATCTGAGGAAAGCCCAGGCCTCCTCCTGATGCAGGAGTCTAAGCAACTGGTGTGTGTGTGTGTATGTGTGTGTGTGTGTGTGTGTGTGTGTGTGTGTGGTCACAAAGCCCATCCTGAATTTCAGGCCTCAAACTCCTGCTCTAGGAGAGGATCAGGGCCCCCACCTCCAAACTAAAAGGCATTCCAGGAATTCAGAAGCGGGGGGCCCTCCCTAGCCCAGTCTCAGCCTCTTGTACCCCCATACCAGTCCTGTGCCGTTCTCAGAAGAGCAGGCCCCCACTTCTCTCCAGGAAGCCGTGTCTCTGGGGCGGGGAGGGGTGCTTCTGAAGCCGCAGCTGGCCATGCCTGTTGCAGGCCCCTGCAGCCCCCTCAGCAGGTATCATTACTGCATAAGAGACCCATCATCCTGCATTAATCTGGGATTCATCATGATAGCCATGACCATAATTAATTTATTTGGTATTAATGTGGATGAAATATGTACTGTCCTTTCAGGGGAAATCAGGCTGCCTATAAGCATTAGTTAAAAGGACCATTAAAATCAAACCTTCCCCAGATCCATTAGGCGAAGTCTTTCATCCTGAAGAAGATAAAGTTCTGCTGTGTGAAGTGTCATGAATAATTAGGTTGATTGCTGTTTTAAACTCTGCCCCTGCTTCCCTGGCCCCTCCCGCCTCCTTCCTGGAGTGGAGAAGGCTCACCTGTGGCAGGCCAGCCACTGCCTGTGTCTTTGGTGAAACCCAAATATCCCCTTTGCCTCTGTGACTGTTGGCATGGCTCTGTGCATCTCTAAGGCCAGAATAGGGAAGGGCACCTCAAGGACCCCACCAGTGGTTCAACGTGTTTGTTGCTCCTTCCTCCCAGCCCCAGCTCAGGGTAGCAGTGTGTGGCTTCCTCATGCCTTGGTGTGTCCAGAAAGTGGTAGAGCAGGGAGACGTCTGAAGCAGCCTTTTCCAAACAGAGATCTACACACTCTTTGCTCTGGAACGTTGCTGGGGCTTAAAGAGTGCAGCTTCCTGGGCCCACTTTTGATCACTACCACCCAGAGCTGCGCATGAGGAGCAGCGGGGAGGGAGAGCCCTGCTCCACTGACAAAGTGTGTTTCCTCCGGAGCCCCAGTGCAAGTGCGGACACATGCTATTGCCTGGCCATGCAGGGCCTCCTGTGAAGAGATGGCTGCCGGGTGCTTTATATGCACATCCTCTGGTCCTCTGAGGAAGTCCGGAGCTGAGGGGAGTCAGCAACCCCTCCCACGGCCCCCATGAATCGATGGGGGTCAGCTGGGCAGTGTGGAGCACCGGGGTGTCAGCCTTAGGAAAGCACTGGTGATGCGAGTTCTGATCCCTCCCTTCCACTGTGGCAAAAGAGCCCCAGGCACAAAGTGATGCAGCCAGCCAGAGGCCCGGAGGACCCAATGGTAAGCTCCGTGCTCACTGAGTGGCAGGTAGGAGAGGGCCAAAGGAGGTCGGGAGAAGCCGGGACTCCCGCTCCCACCCAGATACACCCCTGCTTGGCCTAACCCTCTTCTGCTGCCCCGACAGACGCTTCGGCACGAAATGCACAGCCTGCCAGCAGGGCATCCCCCCAACCCAGGTGGTCCGCAAGGCCCAGGACTTCGTCTACCACCTGCACTGCTTTGCCTGCATCATCTGCAGCCGGCAGCTGGCCACAGGAGATGAGTTCTACCTCATGGAGGACGGGCGGCTGGTGTGCAAGGAAGACTATGAGACAGCCAAGCAGAATGGTAAGCAGCACAGCTCTGCAGGCCCCCTCTGGGCCCTCGGCCTGAGGCGCCCTTCTCGCCCAGTCCCACCGCACTCTCTGAGCCCAGCACCCTGCCCTGTCACCCTCGGCTTCCCCTGAGCGGCCGTCCTGGAGCACCACGGTTAGAGTTAACTCTGAACACACCCAGCCCACCAGCATTTGCTGGCTTTACTAAAGCTTTAATCAGGGTGCAGTTCTGAGAGTGTGCCTGTCTCCCATGCCAGATGGTGGGTGTGGAGCAGCCGGGGACCTTCTTGTCATCTTGGCAGCTCCTCGCATGGGGCTGGGGCTGCTGAGGGTCAGCTGGGAGCTTGGCCGACAGTGGATGCGTGGGGCCGCTCCTGAGCTTTGCGTGTTGGGTGCATACGTACCTCAGCACCTCATGCCTCAAAAGCTGCAGTGAATGAGAGCCGGCACTGGCCTGCATCGCCCTCCCAGGACCAGCTGGGTTTCTGTTGTTCCTGAGGTCCCCTGAGATTGTGGGTTTCTCAAAGCCAGGGATTAGGGGTGCTGACTCCTGGGGTTTCTGATGCCCTGACATGGAGCAAGTGCCTGATCATTCTGCTGAGGGAAGAGGAGGAATATGTGGCTGTGTTGGGGGAAGACCCCTGCTCAGCCTTTTCACTGTCCCACACTGCCTCAGGGCCTTTGCCTGCACTGGTGCAGGGAGCTCCTGGCTCAGGTGGAGGGCCGGGTCAGGCAGGCTTTCAGGAGCCCACAGGGAAACCTGCCTAGCTGGTAGCCGGGGCAGCTGCTGCTCTTGCTGTCTGTGCTGTGTGCCTGGGCAGCCAGGTCTGTCCACATTCCACTGTGCTGCGCGAGGCTGAGCTACGCCCTCTCCTGCAACCTCCCCACTCACAGGTAGTCCGGTGGGAGGGAGATCTGAATTTGAGATTTGATCAGGCCAAAGCTAAGAAATCTCAGAATCATGAATTCGTGAAATATCAAGATCCTTTAACTTGAATTTTTTTTTTTTTTTTGGTGCTGGGGATCGAACTCAGGGCCTTATGCTTACAAGGCAAGCACTCTAACCACTGAACTAAATCCCCAGCCCCCCTAATTTGAATTTTTATCAACTCAGGGTGATACTTGCTGTGGAAAGCAGGCCTTGTTGAAAGCTGTGGGCTTGATATTAATAAGATAGGAAGGAAAGAAGGAAGGAAAGAAAGAAAAAGAAAGGAAGGAAGAAAGGAAGGAAGAAAGGGGAGAAACCAACAATTTCATGTATTTCCTTCCAGATCTTTCCTGGGCTTACACACTGTGCATCCAAACAATACAAGGGAAATTAGAATTTGCTTAATAAATGCACTATTAAAGATGGGGTCTGTGGTAAAGAAACAGAGGTAAATTGTAGGGCCCCTTCTGGTGAGCCAGCCGGGCTGAGCTTGGCTTTGCCAGGAGGCAGGAAGGGGTAGGGGTGCCTGTGGCAGGGGCTTCTTCACTCTTTGGGGGCCTCCTCTCCCACCATCTCTATAGCTCTGTCTTTTCCAGATAGACAGAGGACCTGGTCTCCTTCCTCCAGAGGCTGGAAGCTTCTGCAGCCTATTCCAAGGCTCTTTGCCTCCAGGCACTTGTCCACTGTGGCTCCTGACAACTCCGTGTTGTTGGCCTGCAGTTCGTTAGGATGTCACTGGAGAGTTGGGTGGCTTGTCAGGGATACTCTGTCACTGCAGATGGACTTAGTGATAACAAGATGCCTTTGGAACTCTGATGCTCTTCTCTCGGCTCAGTATCTTCTTGTGCTGTCGATGGCCCCAAACAAGAGAGACCCAGTGGAGACTGGTCATAATCCAGCTGGGGTGCAAGAATGACATTGTGGGGCTCATAATTTTCTGAAAGAGTATTTTCCTGGGAGCTGGCCTCTGTAGGACACTGTACAGGTGTCCCCACAAGGTCGGAGCTCCTTGGGGCGAGTTGGGTGATAGGCTGAGTCTTAGCTGTGTGACTCTATATGGGGGACAATAGCACTGGCCATGCCGGGTTGTTTGCTGAGTTTCCAGCAGGGTGAGCTTGTGAATGGGATATTAAATATGAGCGAGACCCGTGTGGAAGAGACACGCAGACAGGGAGATGTCATGCCCCAGAGCAGCTGAAGGTGCTTCTGACGCATTCCCGGGGCTTCCCTGCTGCTGTCAGGGCGACCCTCGATGCAGCAGGGAACAGTGATCTGTGTAGGATGTCTGACTGTCTTTGAACTTGTTTAATTTCTCCTTGCTACCTTAAACCTTCTTGCAGAGTTATAATTCCCTCCCTGAGTTCAACAAAGAGTCTAATATCAGTTATTTGCCCTGAGTGTGAATGATTTTGTTCACTTGTTCCATCTCCTTGGCTGTCTGCATTTCCAATATAATGAGGTTGCATTTTATGCCAGGGACAAGTTCTAGGAGACCTTGCATAATTCAAAACTAACACATGTTGAGAATAATTTTCCCATAGGAATTAATATAACAAAGTAGAGGGGGATGTAGTCTGCTAGCATACAAATCCATAACTGGTGAAGTGTATCTTCGCCTTAATGCTACCTGTTCTTTTCTCAGCATTATCTTGTACCTTGCTGAATGCTCTTTCCTGAATTAACAGCCCAGAGCAGCATGGTCTTGCTTGGCCTTCCTCGTAGTGTTTTATCACATTTAACTTCCGCACCAAAGTTATTGATTTTTGGGTACATTTTTCAGCACAAGCACTGCCACCACTACTTAATGAATACTTGGATGACATTGTTATAGGATATAAAAAAGATTTTAAATTATAATAACAGTGAATGTTAAAATAACAGCATCATAGTCCCCATAATCACAAGAAAAAAAGTCTTGTGCACACGAGCCTGCGGGCCTGTGGCACCTATGGGCCACCAACTAGAGTGACAGGTATACTTCAGGAGCATTTTCGTCTGGCTGTGGTGAAAATAATTTCTAATTCACGGGACCAACCTGTTTTGAAATTAAGTGATTCTCTATCTTTTTTTGAGAGAGGGTCTTGCCGTGTTACCTAAGCTGGTTTCTAACTCCTGGGCTCAAGTAATCCTCCTGCCTCAGTCTCCTGAACAATTGGGGTTCCAGGTGTGTGCTACTACACCTGGCTCGCATTTTTTGATAGTTTTCTATCTTTTTTTTGTTATACTGGGGAATGAACCCAAGATCTTTGCACTGAGCTACATCCTCTGCCCTTTTTTCTTTCTTTTTTACTTTGCTACAGGGTCTTCTTAAGTGGTTAAATTGCCCAGACTGGGCTCAAACTTGTGATCCTCCTGCCTCAGCCTCTTAGGGCACTGGGATTGCAGGCATGCACCACCATGCCCGACATGATAGTTTTATTATTTAAAATTTTGTAAAGACTGTATACATGTTAAGAGTACATCATTTCATATTTGCGTAATTCAAATTTGCATCAAACAATGCCATGCTGTAAACTCTGTAAACATGGGCGGAAGGGACTGACGCCTCCTAACAGAATTTAAAGAATTTCAGAGAGCTTTCTGTCCTGCCCTTACTCTGTAAGCAATATAGCTTGCCGAAAGCCTCTGGATGCCCCTCCCCAGGGGGCGCTAGGGAAGGAGCGGGTTGAGGGCAGTCTGGGATGACAGTGGCTCTGCTGAGAAGACAGCGCAGGAAGAGAGGACATGGGGCTCCACCCTGTGCTGCATGCATGGGTGTAGTGTGGCCCAAGCAGCACGATTGTGATTGTGCCATTCCCAGAACATCCGGCCCCTGCAGGGCAGGCAGTGTGGCCCCCTGGCTCCAGAGGGGCGAGGCTGCTTGCCCAGTCACTCAAGTCATCAAGAAAGCGGATCCTAGGTCTTCTGACTCCCCGGATTGTAAATGCCTGCAGAGCTTGCAGTTCGCCCTGGTATATAGCACGTGCTCACTGCGCTTCGGCCAGGTGACCTGTACAGCCCTGGGAAAGACTCCCGAGGATGTCCAAGCAGAGTGTTTGCCGTGACAGGAGATGCGTGGAACTATTCATGTTCAGGCTGATGAAAGGCCTCCAAGAGGCCGACTGTCCTGCCAGGGAGAGGCTGGAAACTGAGGGGAGACAAGGGACAGTGGGCGTCTGTGGAAGACTGTACCGCAGGAGCAGGGTCCCCACGGGCTGGGGACCATTCCTATGCTGCCCTGCCCAGAGCAGGTGCACCTAGCAGGGGAAGGATGGAGGCGGGCAGAGACCTGGCTGTTTCAGACGGGCTGAACCCAGGAAGGCGGTTTTCACTGCAGATGACTCGGAGGCAGGAGCAAAGCGGCCACGGACCACCATCACAGCGAAGCAGCTGGAGACGTTAAAGAACGCCTACAAGAACTCCCCCAAGCCCGCCCGCCATGTGAGGGAGCAGCTGTCCTCTGAGACAGGCCTCGACATGAGGGTCGTACAGGTGAGATGCTAGTACTTTTTGTCCTCTAGGAGCTGGGCCTCTAGCCGGAAGGGGTGGTATTCAGAGCCAGGCCCCCAGATCTATGCCCTCCTCCCTAGGGAGGTTGAGGAACCCAAGGGACAGTCACCCCAGGGCATTTGCCAGAATCCGGAGGTAGAGTCCTGAGACCCAGGTGTAGGGCACGCTGCACTCTCCTGAGGCTCCCGCCCGTTTCTAGTCACCTGCTTTGGGGGTCCTGGAGGTTTCTGACTTGTGGTAGACACCCCTTGAGTGTGTCCCTTGCGCTTTGTGGCAGGTTTGGTTTCAGAACAGAAGGGCCAAGGAGAAGCGCCTGAAGAAGGACGCGGGGCGGCACCGCTGGGGGCAGTTCTATAAGAGCGTCAAGAGGAGCCGGGGAGCCAGCAAGCAGGAGAAAGAGAGCTCTGCAGAGGACTGTGGGGTTAGTGACAGTGAGCTGAGCTTCCGAGGTGAGCTGGGCTGGAGGGGCAAGGCCATGGCTCAGGGAGCGTCACCTGGGAAGCAGTAATCCCTGGCAGGCAGGCAGTACCCTCCTGGAGGCCGTGTCCATCCCCTCCCTGAGCAGAGGGGTTTCCCCAAGACTTGCAGCAAGAGTGGGGCAGGTGCTGGTGGCCCTTCACGGTGGGACCAGGTGTAGAGAATGAGAGCGCTGTTGCTTAGATGTGGAAGCTGGGTTCCCTGGGACGTGGCTGTCCCGTGGCTCAAGGCCTCCCTTCCTTCTCTGCCAGCAGAGCGCCCTCCCCAGCCCATGCAGCTGTGAACACAGGCCTTTTCCCCCAGCCCCTCCTGGACTTCTCCCCTTGTGGGGACGTTGCCCTCCTCCCATGGTCCCCTAGAGTGACCTGTTGGCTCCCCCTGTCCTGGGAGAGCGGTCCTGTGAGTGCAAGTGAGATGGAGAACTGGCTGTTTCTGAGATCCCTTCGTCCACCACTCACTCTGTCCTGTCCCCTGCACACAAGCTTTGCAGCATGTGCTATATTCAGATTCAAATTTGTATCAGCAACATTGCAAATTACTACATCTTGTGGATCCTCAGATTGTTTGCAAACGACCACAACTGTTCTCAGTTACTGATTCCTATTCTGTTGGGGGAAGGGAAGAGTACCGAACTGGGGATTGGAAACCCGGTTTCCAGGGTGGCTGTCAAGTGATTGGTTTCCTGTGAGCCTCATTCTCCCCATCTATAAATGGGAGTATCACCTCCTTGCCCATCTCACAGAACTGTCATGTGTATCAGTGAACACAAGCAGCTGTGGATGTGCTTGGGAAAGCTAAGCAAGGGGGTCCAGGAGCCTTATGCTCCCTTCCTGGGGCCCTTAGCAGGATTGAGAAAGACATTTCATCTCATCTGAGCTGTCTAAATCCATACCCGGAATACCTAAAATTGTTAAATCTTGTTTTGTGGCTCATTTCTATTGGGTTCAGGTGGGTCCCACATTAACCTATCATTGGTCATCCTAAACAATAAACAATCCTTTATTTCTTAAGACTAAAACTGCTCAGCTCTATTGGAGAGATGAAGTCTTTCATGTGGCAAAGATCCCACTAGATCCCCTGAATGAAATTCTTCAAGGGACAAGAGGGTTTATTTTTATTTGCCTTAATCAAATCATTCTTTGTCCTGAATGAAGAGCTTACTAGAGAGACCAAACCCTTTGATACTGTACCTCTTTTCCAGATAGACCAAAAGGATTCTGTACACATGTCTGAGAGTGGTCCTCAGCTGCCCTTACTGTAAGGGCTGCCTGATTCCCAGCCAACTAAGCCAAGCACATTTCTCAGCCTGAAAGCTTTCGGAATAAATCTTGTCAGCAAGTAGTCTCCATTTGTGATGTGGGTAACCCAACCCACCAAACCTCGGGCATCGGTACTCAGCGTAACCCAAGAATCTTAGTACACGAACCACACGAGACCATACAGCTCACCAAACACTTTCCAGCTTCCCGGGACCTGGGAATTCAGTCTTTTTGGGTATTTCTTGTTTTCCTCCTTGTCTCAAGTTGGTCTCTGGGTATCAGGCTGACACATTGGTGTCTGACCTGTGCTTGGCAGCAAGCAGCTGATACTCTTGGGCATCTTTCCTGGTCATGTATGTTCCTAGGTTGTGAAGAGCAGGGACCACTATAGTCCTGGCAGCTGACAATAAATCTCCATTTTTTTGTCCACAGAGGATCAAATTCTGTCAGAACTTGGCCACACCAATAGGATTTATGGCAACGTGGGGGACGTTACAGGCGGACAGTTAATGAATGGGAGCTTCTCCATGGACGGGACAGGACAATCCTATCAGGACTTGAGGGATGGGAGCCCCTATGGGATCCCCCAGTCTCCATCCTCCGTATCGTCCCTGCCATCCCACGCTCCTTTGCTGAATGGGCTGGATTACACGGTGGACAGTAATTTGGGCATCATTACGCACGCAGGGCAGGGAGTAAGCCAGACACTGAGAGCCGTGGCTGGGGGACCCACCTCTGACATCTCCACAGGAAGCAGTGTAGGCTATCCCGACTTTCCAACTAGCCCGGCCTCTTGGCTTGATGAAATGGATCATCCTCCTTTTTAAACTTCTCTCCTCCCCATCCTACCTGTCCTGGCTTGAGAGAATATCTTCAAGGATCAAAAGAGACTTACCTCTTAAGGATCAAAGGTGCGCCAACGTGAATTTCCATTATTTTCAATGGAAGGCCTCTGCTGATTTCTAGAAGGCTGTGAGACCACATTAGGGCTTCGCTTTCTTGGGAGGTGGAGGGAGAGCGGCCTTGTCTCACACATAGCGCAGGGGTGGATGGCCCTGAGCTCTAGGGATGCTGACTCGTTGGCTCTCTCCCCTCCGCCTGCTTAGAGGCTTCGGAGGCTCAGTGCTTTGGCAGCACGAGGCGACTGTGACAGGCCATCTTGGCCTTGGGAACTCTGCTCCAACTGCTGTGTCTCTCACAATGCCTGCCAAACCACCGTGCTCACCAGAGCCAGGATGCCTTGAAGTAAAGGCATCATGGCCCTTGAGTGTAACGAAGTGATTTCTGGACCACCCTGATTAAACCCTGATTTTCAAAATAAAAAAGTCAGTCATTGAAGGTTGGTGAAAATGTTGATGGCCAAAGTTTGATACTAAAAACATGCCCCCTCCCTTCTTGTTTGTTGCTGTGAAAATATGACTTCTTTCCTGCATAGAAGTACAAACCAGAGAATATTTACCAGTTTTGGTTTTTAAGAAATCCCATCTGTATCACTGAATCCCTGACGGCTAGAAGCGGTTTTCATTGCACGTGACTCCTGAGGCTGGAGCTGAGCAGCCCTGGGCCTTCACAGACTGGCTGATGAGTCTCCTTGGTGCGCAGTGTGCCTTTTTAATTTACTTGTATCATTTATTCCCCCAAACAGGATGTGGGCTACAAAATGATCAAAGCTAGACTGTGGAGAGAGCAGAATGACAATCAGTGAAAACATTTGTAGACACATTTGGACTCCAAGCATGCAGTCTGTTTAGCCTCCTTGGCAGATGCCGGTCTCCCAGAGTTCCCTGTCCTTTGCGGAGTGAAATGAAATTTGGAGAGTCTGCCTTGAGGGAGCTGGTTTAGATGAGCTTGCGAGTCTACTCCTCCTCCTTAGAAGTGAAAGTGTCCTCTTTTGTACAAGCTGACTCAGTTGGAGGACAATCTTGGTCGCTTCCAGGAATCAGAAATATTTTTTGGCCTACTTCATTTGGGAGGAATAATTTAGGGAGCAGCCTTAAAATTGTCAAAAGGGTTCCAAGTGGTCCTTGGGCTGCATTTGTTTGGGTTGCTGGCTGGACTCGTGCCATGTCCTGGGCTCCAGTCCTGCACTCAAAAAGCCAGAGTTCTGTGACCACAGGCAGTGCGGGGACTCCTTCCATGTCGCTAAGCCTGCAAGGCAAGGCCAGTCCCTGCTTTATTAGCTGCCGCTCTGTGACAGGCTGCACTTCTGGGCTATCAGGATGCTGTCCTGGGAATTCCAAATCTCCAGTTCGTAGTTAGGAATTTAGCCAGCTGAAATTTGTGCCTGCCCCTTGAGAAAGCATGTTTGCCTCTTCTAGTCCCACAGTCTCTTAAGGTCAGTGGGGTAGGAAAGGACAGGAGGGCATTGCCTTTCTTCCACGTGATGAGACCAGAAGCCCCAAAGACTCCTTCTTCTGGGAATGGTTGATCACATTTTTTGAGTCGGGGTGCTGGGGACCAAACTCAGGGCCTTGCACTTGCTAGGCAAGCATTCTACCACTGAGCTAAATCCCCAACTTGGTTTTTCACATTTTGAGGACTGCCAAGATTTAGGCATGTGGGAGGCAGCGAGGAAACAAGACCATTCCTCTGGCTATTGTGTCATTTGTAAGCCCCTCTTCAGGACTATACTTAGTTCAATTAAGCTTCTTTAAAGGATAGAGTCAGTAAATTCCTGGACCAGCCTTCGGGCTGCCTTTTCTCTGATCAATTTTGTACTGTACCCTTGTTCTGGGGCGGGCTGCAACTGCCTCAATCTTTGCTTGGGAAGTCTGCAGACACAGACTTTTCGAGGTTCCATGTTTACAGATGGTGATATGTTAAGTCTGTCCAATTCTGCGCTATTGAAATTCCCCAACAATGGGAAAGCTGCTTGGGGGGTGGAGACACAAACACTAGACAACAAGCCACATGAAGGCAAGGAAATTGCAAGCGTCCGGAGGCCAGCTTTTTAAACCCAACATTCTCAGCAGGCTGCTTATAATACACAGGTGAAAACCTATGCTGGACAATCCAGCTGGGTGACCGTGTCACCTTGAATATTTGGCTTAGTGCAACATACGTTCAGAGGCACTTTGTACTTTTGGTGATGTGTAGCACTGTTGAAGAGCATTTAAACTGACCAGTTTTTGTTTTAGTAAATGAGTTCATCATACTCCTAATTCAATGGTGGAAGAATGGGAGGCTGTCCTCATTCATACTAATAAGTCTCCCGAGTAACTTGGTGGGCAATGCAGTGAAATTAGCAGTAGTGTTTGATCTCATTTGGGCTGGCTAGCTGGAAAAGATCTTGACAGACCACTGACCAGAAGGCCAGGAGAGTGTTAAATTCCTTCCCCAGAGTCAGCTCCCCTGACAGCAGCAAGCATCGGTGCCCAATCAGAAGCACAGCCACGACAGGTCTCAGATTTGAAGTGATCTCCCAGTAAGTTGGGTTTGCACGATGGCCGGGCCAGGCCACTGATGAGAGCTGCATGCCAAGACTGTTCCCTGGCTCACCTGTGTTTGGAGGTGGAGAGGAACAGGACATTTCCTATAGATGCTCTTAAAGACACTCCTCTAACGCTTAGTAGTCTATATTATTGGGGTACCAGGTGCTACACAGTAGTTGTTTCCCCTTGCTAAATGACATGCATAAATTTAAAAAAATGAAAGAGACTGTTTAGAGGCCTTTACAATATTTGGGCCTATCTCTGACTCTAAGAGACCGGTTAACACCTACTATCCACAGCGCCTGCCCAGGAGGCTGTAGAGAAGGAAGCTTCTGACTATCGCAGCAAACTAATGTCCCCTCTGCCTCCCACCCTGAATTTCCAGCAGTAATTTGTTTAAGAAAACATGAGAAATGAGTGGCTGACTCAGTGGAGGACTCTGTATTCAAGGAAAAGTAATACAGCCGAGGAAAAATACCAAACAAGGGCTAACTGGCCGAATGGGTAAATCACGTTGTTGGAAAGTGGCTTTTGTTGTCCCTTCAAGGATTTGCTGTGCAACCTCAGGCAAATTCCTTTCAGTTTTTGTGCTTTTTCTTTTCGCCTCATCTGTTATGAACCCATGTAAGATGAACATCAACTACCATACTGTTAACACTGGTCCTGCAAATTACTGTAGTGAAACAACAGGGAAATGAAGACCTCAGAAAAGCATTTGGCAGAGTCCTTGAAGTTTTTTTGTGCCATTTTAAAACATAAAATCCAGTGATAGAATCAGAGGCTGTTAGATCTTCATTCTTTAGCTCACTTTGCCAGGAAGTATTAAAAAAATCTGTGGAAGCTGGGTGCACACTATAATCCCAGCTACTCAACAAGGCTAAAGCAGGAAGATCTCAAGTTTGAGGTCAGCCCGGGGAAACTTAGAGAGACCCTGTCTCAAAATAAAAAATGAAAAAAGAGCTGGGGATTTAGCTCAGTGGTAGAGTGCGTGTGTAGCATGTATAAACCCCTGGGTTCAATCCCCAGTGTTGAAAACGAACAAAACAGAACAAAACAAAAGCCCTAAGAACTGCCTTCTTTCAGGAGGTGTTCAAGGCTTCTGATAAGCAAACGCTGTGTGTTGTGTGACAGTCCACCATGACACCTAAGCCCCCACACAGCTCCTCCCACACGCCACAACTGACACCTTGGTTATAGCCATAGAAATAATGACCACTCTCCTCAGCCAGCAGGGTCTGGAAGGCCTGAGGAAGCTCATTTTTAAACATTGCACTTTAAAAATTGGAAACCGTGAGATGAAGAAAAATTCAATTAAGCGGAAATGAGTTTTGTTTTATTGCCTGCTGCTGACGGGCTCTGGGCATGCTGAAAGCTAAATAAAAGCACATCACTGGCTCTCTCTTTCTTGGATTGGTCGATTGGTAGTTGCTCCAACTGCACTAACACGGTGATTGGAGCCAAAAAGGGAGAGTGCAGCAAAGTCATCCCATCTACACTCCGCTTGGTAGGACCACACTAAAAGCACAGTTTCATGCTGCTATCTGGTGAGGGGACAGCTGCAGGCCTGGCAGGTGCACCAAGCATTTCTTTGCTTAGAGGCAGAGCACAGCGGACAGGGCAAGGATACGCCCACTCTCACCTGATGTCCATCTAGAGACAAGGATCACATTGTACTTTCCCGCTTGAGGACTGTGTTCAGCCTGACGAGCAGGTTTAGGGCTGCAGGACCCCCGAAGCTGCTCTGAGTTTGCACTCAGGCCTCAAAGTCCCAGGTCCCCTCTTCCCTGGATGGTTGCCCTCATTCTTCCCAGTGTAAATTTTGTACAGTTAAAAATAAAAGTCCTGTTTCCTGCAAAAAAAAAAAAGAAAAAAAATTAAAAAAAAAAAGGACCCACTCTTATTTATTGCCATGTGACTTTGGAAAGCAGAAGCTGGTGCGTTTGTATATGCCTCCTGTGTGTTGGCATGAGATGTGTATGGTAAAACTGTGTAAAATAAACATAGAAATTCTTTAGAAACTGATGTGTCTTGCTTTTCATTTGATTTTCTGGACATTTTTTCTCTTGACACAGAATAGAAAGCTGAACAGACAATGGCATCCTTTCATCACCAGAAGGAAACCAAAAGTACAATTCTGAGTGCCAGAACTTCTTAGGCCCATGAAATACCAGAATTGCTTAATAAAGGATTGAGTGGAGGAGGCTCTCTGATTTTGCTAATGGCAGTTTTCTGGGGGCACTATCATTTGTCCTTAGACTTAAGAGGATGGGCAGAAAAAAAAAATCTGTTGACCACATAGTTTTTACTGTTTGTCCTGTCACACTTCAAATTCTTTCACACTTACAAATTTCTCCCTGGAGAAAAGATGTGCAAGTATCTGTATTTGGGTGGGGAGGGACAAGAGGATAGAAATACCTCATCAGGACTCCTGGATAAGCATTTTCCAGGAAAATTTCCATATAGGTTTTTTTCTCCACAGAGGCCATATTAGTGTGTAGGCCCTGAATTTAGCTAGAATGAAAGAACAAGACTTTTCAATATTTTTTGTTTTTGGGTACTGGGGATTGAACTCAGGGCCTTGTGCATGCTATTGAGTGCTCTACCCCAGCTATATTGCCAGCCCTTAAAATTATCCAAAATAAAAAGAAAACAAAAAACTATAAAGCCATAGCATTTCTTTAGAACTGGGATTTCATTGTAGAAAAATTAGAGTGTACTTTTCCCACCAATGATTATCTTGGTGTGGGTGAACACAGCTTCACTGCCCAATATAGTACACATATGGCTATTTACACATAAAATGATTAACATTAAATAAAAGTTTAATAAAGCACTAACCGTATTTTAAGAGCTCAATAGCCATTTGTGACGAATGGCTATGGTATTTGGACAACAGATAGTAAATATTTCTATCACTGCAGAAAGTTGGACAGTGTCCATAGTCTGGCTAGGGAGGATAGGCAGGGACGATTCATCTGTCAGAGCTATTAATTATCCTAGAGTATTTGGAATGAAGAATTCTAAAACTCCTCAGACAGTAGCGCCAACATCTCTGTCATTTTGTGTGTAGCATTCCTATTCTTTTCCTCCATCACTTCCTTCCTCCTTTCCTTCCTATTTTTCTCCCTCTCTCCCTCCCCTTTTTCCCTCTTCCTTCCTTTCTTTCCCTTCCTTTCTACTTTTTTGGTTTGGTCAGTGGGCAGCAGCTCCTGAACAGTTTGATTTTCTTTCTGACATAGACTTTCTAGAAGAACAGAAGAACAGTGGCTTAAAGAAGAATAAAGAAATCAACTAGCTAGAAAGCATTAAATGAGATCCACCCAGGGAAATAAATGTAGGCTCCATAATCAGTGTTCTCATTCTTTCTCCTTAGGCCCAGGATTCTAGTTAGCTAAAATCACATAAGGCTAGAAGGAGATTAAAGGCAATGCTGTGAATTTGAACCACTTGCTAAACTAGAAGTGAAATCATTAAGAGAGATGAACATCAACATATCTGAATGTACTTCTTTAGATGTAATACTTCAGATACGGTCTAAAAATTATCCTTCACAGAGTAAAAGGAAAATTGTTTGCTCTTCTTTTGTACTCTCTTAGAAGATGTTATTTCAGTGTTGTCACTCAGAATTCCTGTTGCTTTTCTTCATAAAGTCCCTTTGCCCGGCTAACACAGCGAAGGGTGATCAAGCTCAGCTTCGATAATTATCTGGATCATCGCTGTTGCAGGGAGATAAACAGTGTTCGGTCACTGCTGTTGGAGAAATACTATGGAGTCAGGCAGAAGGAAAACTATGTTTGTCAAATGGGGCCAAGTCACCAGGAAGAGGGAAATTTTTATCACCCTTCTAAAAGAAACCATAAAAATAATCCAAATTATTAAATAAGAGTCTTTTAAACGATCAGCTCCTGCCCTAGGAAGAGTGTATCACACCCTTTCAAGAGAAAGCAGACATGGGCTTTTACATTAACATTTGTCTTTTTATGACCTTTCGTTCTTTTTTTTTTCTATTTTTGCAAGTGTGATTTCAGGATTTTCCTTTACTTTCCTTTTGGTGATTTGTTTTAAGAGTAGGAAATTTATTGAGAGAAAGAAAGCTCCTCAGAGACAGGAGGGGACCCAAGTGGGTTACCAATGAACCCACTTTTCAGGAGGTTTTATAGAGCAAAATCACAAGGTGGGTACAATGTGTGTCAAAATTACGATTAACCAATAATATTACAAGTGTACTCAGGTGATATTGATCCAATGGGGAAGAAGGTCACGTAGCAAATGGACATGGAAAGAATAAAAACATTCCAAGATGGTGTGGATCTGGAGGTCTTGGTTGCCCACCTGTTGGTGATTTTTTTTTTTGGTCCTTTTGCCAAACACAAAAATCAAATTTAGACACTATATATAACCTGATTTTGGGGAGGGTGCTGGGGATCGAATTCAGGGCCTTGTGCCTGCTAGGTAAGTGCTCTGCCACTGAACTAAATCCCCAACCCTCAAACTAACTTATTTTATAATTAAATTGTGGTGGACTGACTGTAGTCAACTTGAGCAGAACACTCAGCTGGACTGAGTTGGTGGGTTCTGGGTATAGAGGATCCGCCTGAGGATTGTTGCCGACATCAAGGAAAACTAGAGCAGAAGATGGCGGCTGGCTGTTTCCCAGGAGAAGCTCTGTTGAGGCTGGTTCTCCTGAAGGGGACTCGGCTGTTCTCGTCGCAGAAGGAGCTCGGGGCCTTGCTGTCGTTGGGATGAGTGCTGCTCGGTTCAGGGGAGCTCTGGTCTTCATCTCTGCTGTGAGTGTCATAGCCTGGCTGCAGTATAGATTTCTTCAGCTTCTTAGTGCAGGCACAGATGTACATGAGACATTGCTGTGGGCTCCCAGCCCTTGATTGGATCTTTCGATCTCCAAGACATAGAGGCATGTTCTACACTCTTCCTGCATTTGGCTTGTGTGTGTGAATGTTGTAATGTGTAAATGTCCTATATTAAATCTGCTCTCTTCCAAACCATTGACTCTAAAAAGGTAACTAATACAGAAATTAGTATCAGATGTTGCTTGACCACGTGGCTTGAGTCTTTGGGTTAGAGTCTTTGGAATTAATTTGGAAAGGTTTTGAGAGACCAGCCAAAGAGGCAGCTGTGGAACACTCTAAACTTATTTTATGGGAGCCTGGTCAGTGGAAAACCAGAGTAACTGATGGAAATGCTGCCTTTTAGGATGAGGCTTGGGAGGCCTTCGTTGAGGACTGTGTTGGGTGCTGGATCCCAGACGGTACACGTGTGCTTTGGTAGATACTGGTCTGCATTTTGCTTCTGTTTGGAGATACCGCCTGGGTGGCAGAAAAATTTCAGTGCAGTCTGGTGTTGAGTTTTGGCCAGACCTATGTTGGAAATCGAAGAGTGGAGAGCCAGCAGGGTGACCTGGAACATTTGGCCAGAGGGTAGTTGTGGATTGTAAGGATGAACAAAGAAGAATGTGGTTGTGGAGAAGAAACAGGACAAGGAAAAATGACCTGAGGCCTCTGACCAGAAGGGAAGAGTATATTTGGGGTGGAGGAGATCCTTTGGGGCATTTCTTAGTGTTGTTGTTTTCTGTTGTTAAAATTTATGGAAACAAAAGGGTTTAAAAATTTGGAGCTATATTTTTTTAATGGGGATACACTGTATTGGTATATTGTACTTTGTAAACTAGCTATTATTTTAGAACAAGCAAGAGACAGAATGGAGTTGTATATTTGTATGTATTTTTGTAATTTTTGGACACCTGCTTGTAATCAGATTTGAGAATTCTTTGGATATTTGCTTCTGGTGTGGGAATGAGTGCAATAAGAATTGTATTGTTAATGTAAACCTGAATAGACCAAGATATGTTAATTCTTTACAAATCTGCCACTGGAGACTATGGTTTAAAGAAATATGTCTGGTCATCAAGTTGACGAGGGGTGGATTCTGGTGGACTTATTGTGGTCAACTTGAGCAGAACGCCCAGCTGGACTGAGTTGGTGGGGTCTGGGCGTAGAGGATCCACCTGAGGATTGTTGCTGACACAACATAAAGGAGAAGGGGAGCAGGAGATATGGGTCGGCTGTTTCCCAGGAGAAGCTCTGTTGTGGCTGGTTCTCCTGAAAGGGACTCGGCTGTTCTCGTCGCAGGAGGAGTTCGGGTCCCTGCTGTCGTTGGCATGGCTGCTGTTGCTTCGGGAGAGCTCTGGTCTTCATCTCCGCGGTGAGTGTTGTATTCTGGCTCCAGTACAGATTTCTTCAACCTTTTAGTACAGGCGCAGACTTAGATGGGACAGTGCTGTGGGCTCCCAGCCCTTGATTGGATCTTTCAGGTCTCCAGTGCATAGATAGATGTTCTACACTCTTCCTGCATTTGGCTTGTGCGTGTGAATGTTGTAATGTGTAAATGTCCTGTATTACATCTGCTCTCTTGCAAACCATTGACTCTAAAAAGGTAACCAATACAGAAATTGAATAAGTCACAGGCTGTACCTGACAAGATGCACATTTTCCCTTTTCAAAATGTTGATATGGTCAAAAACAGAACTATGGGAGGGGCCCCTAGAGAAAAAGGCCTGCACATAACTGACTCACACCCTGGATTGCTCAGTGGACCACTGAACTGGTCACAGTTTACAAGGCTGATAGAGGCTGAGCTGTCCCTAGGGGCTTTTAAAGAAAAGATTTATTGGCTTCCTCCTGCTTGCCAAGCCTGGACTAGGATCTCCTGTGGTTGGGAGGGGCCTGGGGTTTGGGGAAAGGCTTGGTACTGCTCTATGAAGGATAAAATATAGACCCAAAAAAGTAGTCTTGGCACACACTTGAGTTGGAAACAAGCAGTTTTTTTAAAGGCCATTAAAATAGTAAATAGGTTTCAACAGATGGCTTCTGCACAGCAATGGAAAGCCCAGGCAAGGGCTTTGGGGTTAAAGCTCATATTTTAGTCACCTGGGACTAGTATATTATTGCAGAAAAACAAACATCCATAAAATTGACAGCTCACTCCCTTCCTCTGAAGTGGAGGCCTTTGAAGGTTGCCTGCTCATGGCCAGCTCACGGGTGGCTGTCTGCAGATAGCGGCCTAGGGAATTAAAGTCACTTTTTCGACACCTGTCAACTGCAGGGCTTAAAGCTCACCAGACTGGAGGCGTAACATAACCAAGAAACTACTACTGGTGGCCAGGACTTTTATACTCAATATGTGTGCTGGCCTTTTTAAAAAAATCATTTTAACATTTAATGCTTCTCAATTAAAGTGATTTCCTGGAGTGGATGCCAAGCTTCGTTTAGAATGCGCATTAACCACTCTCTGTATCGGTAGTTAAAGGCACTGAGGGATTTAAACAGCAATCCACAAGTCTGTTCACTCAAGGTTTGGAGGAATAAAGCAGATTATAAACAGTAATATATGTCTTTCCCTTCTTTTTTTGGAAGGGTTCCAAACTCACAAACAGAGCTAAAGTGCTATAAACACATCCAGGACTAAGCTCTGGGCTCCACAAATGTACTCCATGAAAGCCACAGGCGCTGCTGGTGCCACTTTTTATCCTGTGTGCGTGCTTCTCCATGTACCTTAAAAGAGCTTTTTATTACACAAAGTGTCCATCAACCGAACTTACCTTCTAAATATTAAAATGGAAGCCAGGATTGCTACACAAGTGAGGGGAAAAATAAATCCTGGCTGCGGTGTAGATAATGAATTTGTTGCTGCTGCCGTGGACAGCCCCCGGCGTCATTCTTTTACTCCTCAGTGCCTGCCTTCACGGGCCCGCACATCCAGCCATTGTGTTCACTAGTTTTAGGCTCAGTGCTCAGTTCCCACCTTGGAGAAGCCTACACTCTACGTCCAGAGTTCCGCTATGAGAAAAATGCCTGTCGAGAGGGGCGTCCCTTCTATGTTTTGCGTGTGTTTCTTTAACCCTATTGCTAATTTTCCTTCTAAAATCTGTGTGAAGAAAATCAGCAAGAAAGATTGTTTCTGAATATGAAGCAGCACATAACTTGTGAACACCTGATTTGGTTTTTAGAGTCAGGGAGTTTTTTTTTTTTTTTTTGAGGAAGGAAGGTATATTAATGTATCATAAAGGAAAAAAAAACTTAAAATATGATCAGTTCAGTTATGGCATGCTATTATATGAAAAAGATACCTGGTTTTGGATATGTTAATGTGAAAATCTGACATAGTAGAATTGTTCAAATACAGTTTATAATTTGCATGCAAAATCACCATAGCATTTTGGATTTGAAATTCATTCGTGCCTATTTAAACTCAATTTATTGGAGCTGGTGGATCATACAACTATTTAGTGATAAACTTTTATGAAGAGATTTTTTTCAGGGCCTTGAAGTTTGATAAAAGCCTTAATGTTTCAATTTAAAAAGTAAATTTTTAGATGAACTCATGTTCAACTGAAGTATGTATTTGTCTGGACCCTAAACCTTCCTGCAACCCAAGCTCAGCTCTGCTACAGCTATATACCTTGTTCATTAATCTCGGAGATGATGTACTGTACATGAAATAATAACCCATAGCTAAGTAGTTAGACCTGGCAGGAAGCTAAGAAATACCTATTTAATAGAAAGGTTCACTGGATTATAGCAACCTTTTAGCTGGAAAATGCTGAAACATTAAAAAAAGGTATAATAGATACAATTCCAGATATTCTATTTTGGTTGTTACCCTTCTACCTGACAAGCATAAGAGATAGCAATTGTAGCCAGTTGCTGACTCTTTACATCTTTCTGAGAGATATAGTTATAATAGGGTTAAAGATTGTTTCTTATCGATGATTCATAATTTTGAGACTTTACAAGATACCTCATGCAGTATCTCGAGACCTGTTTCATTAACTCTAAATGGCCGTGCTAATGGGAAAAGACAGTCACTGGCTTGGAGCAGTGCCTGTCATTTGGTAAATCTTCTAGAAGTATCTGTGGGTTGATGGAGGAAAAGCCTGAAAACTTCAAGACATTGTGTAGTTTGAACGAAAGGATTGGGAGAATAGACTTGGTCCTAGTCATGTGCTATTACCCATCTCTGTGATCCTGGGCAATTGAACTTAACTGTTTATATGTCCGATTCTTTTTTTTTTTTAAACTTTAGTGACACATTATATACATACATATATATGTGTGTGTGTGTGTATATATACATATATATATAGATAACAGTCATCATAGGGAATTTGTATCTGTACATGTCTTGCTGCCTTTTTTCCATTCCTCTCCCATCAACCCTTCCTCCCCTCCTTATTTACAAAAGCTTTGTTTCCATTTTTTTCAATTTTTTCCTTGTCCCTCTATTCCTTCCACCTCCCCCCTTGTTTCCCTTCCCATTTGAACAATTTCTTCCTTTTCCCAGTATAATAAATTTTAGTCTTTATACTTTCAGTTTCACACACCAGAGAAACAATGTGGTATTTAAACATGTGTCTGATTTTACTTAAGAGCATGGTCTCAAAATGCATTGTTTTACCTAGAAATGTCTCAAGCTTAGCATTTTTAATGGCTGAGTAGTACTCCATTGTATAAAAAATGCACATCATTTTTATCCATTCATCAGGTGATGGGCATTTGGTCTGTTTCCAAGAGTTAGCTGTTACAAACTGTGTCGCTATAAACATGGGTGTGCATATATTGCTACGGTATGATGCTTTTAATTCTTTGGGGAAGACACCAAGGGGACTAGCTGGATCAAATGGAACATCGAGTCCTAGTTCCCTGAGGAACCTCCACACTGATTTCCACAGTGGTTGCACCAGTCTACACTCCCATCAACAGTGGAGGAGGGTTCCTTTCTCTCCACAGCCCAACCAGCACTTGTTATTCTCTGATTTCTTGATAATAGCTGTTCTTTCTGGAGTGAGATGGAATCTCGGTATTGTTTTAATTATATGTCTGATTCTTCTTCACGTAAACACCCTCAATAGTACTTGCTCTACCTTTTTTATCGGATAATTGTGGGATGATGATAGATTAAATTATGCCTGTAAAAGCATTCTGAAAAATCAAAAATGTTAAAGACATGTACTAAGGCGTCATTAGTCACACACGATTGAACATGTGGGCTCCTTTCTGTTCTGCCACAGAATCTGAGGTCAAAACTTGTGAGGCTGGTGCCTCTTTAAAGATTCCCAGTGGTTTAAAAAAACAAAAGGTGTGTCCCATTCCTTCAGGTAGGCATGGCAGTCCCACATGTATCATCTGGCGGAAGTATTTACAAGTGTACGAATTTTATTAGTTAGCAAAAACTTCCCTGTTGTGAAAATGCTGTGACAAAGCGCTACTCTGCCACAGACCCTGTGGTGTCCGTGGCTTCAGACCGGCAAACTCTTCAGAATCTCAGGAACAGCACTGCTGCAGAGAAGTTCCTAATTTTTCAAGGTGATCTGGAGCTTGCTTAGTTAAAAGCAGCAAGTTGGAAGAATGCTCACGGCCTGGGGGTATAGTTCAGTGGCGAGTGCTCATCTAGCACACTCGAGGCCCTGGTTTCCAATCCTACGCTACCAAAAAAAAAAAAAAAAGTTAAACTCAAGCAAGAGTTCTGAAGATAAAGAGTCAGATACTTGCCTCTTCTTTGCTATTTGTTTACATGAGTTTCCTTTTAGTCCTCATTTTTCACTCTAGTGTACATCACGACTACTATGGAGGTGATCTCCACCTCTTAGGGCAGTGGGTAGGGAGCAAAGTAAATGACAGTCATGAATAAATACTAGTCATTGGTGCATTGTGATCCCAGTATCTTCAGGAAAGAAAATGAAGACAAAAGTTACAGTGTGCTTTTTTTTTTTTTTTTTTAAGGACATGGGAAAATGGGGCTAAGTACATTCTTACGTGGACACACATTTATATAGGTGGCTATCAGGACAAGACAGTAAAAAAGTGGAGAACTGAGAATGAGATAAGAGCAGTAAGGCAGTATCTATGCAGGACAGAAAATCCAAATGTGACGCACATGTCTTTAGTCACCCACCCCTCTGTGAGTCCTCTCAACAACCAGTATCCAGTATGAGACTGCATGGACAACTCAGTTTTTTAAAATGTTCATATGCACTGAAAATAACAAATTAGAGTTTGAGCCAAGGATGAAGGATCAATGTCAGTCAACTGAAGTCCAATGTCAGTAAACATTAAAAAATAAAAAAGCTAATATACAATTTTAAAGTTCTGGTTGGTCTATAACGAGAAATTAACCATCAGAAAAAGGTGTTCTGTGGAATTTTCTGATACTAATTGGCTGGAACATAACTAATCTGTCCAGGAAAAAACTTAAGCACACCAGAATTAAATTTACACTAATTAAAGTATCAGCTGGTTTTATCCTGCTCAACTGTATGAAAACATGGTTCACCGTATCTCCGGGGAAGGTCAACTAGCTGGCTTTCTGCTTCAGGAAACTGTTATTTTTTGGTTGGTGAGATCTACTCCAACTTTTGTCAATGAATTCACAATCTGGGTGATATGTGATAGACTAGCATAATAAATCAATAAAAGGGAATGAAAATAAACCAAGACCCAGTGTTCTCTGGCATTTATGGATGAGATCCTCATCAAGCACAAGAGATATCATTAGGTTATTATAGGATAGTAAGGTTTTTAAAAATTCAGATCCAAAATAAGAGAAATTACAAAATAACAGAAATTTTAGAAACTGACTTTAGAATGCATTTGAAAATATTAAATTGATTTTTTTTAGTCAGAGCTCCGAATGTTAATTTGAAACCTTTAAAACTAGTAAAACAACAAGTTATAGTCTTTGTTTAAAATATTCTATTAGTTGGGGCTGGAGATTTAGCTTGTGGTTAGAGTGCTTGCTTCATAAGCACAAGGCCCTGAGTTTGATCCCCAGCACACACACACAAAAGTTTTAAATGTGTAAAACAGGAAGAAAAGAACTTACTTAAGAAATATCAAGGTCAAATTGTAAAAGGATGAAAAAAGAGTTCTTGGATAGATTCTACTCAGATAACTACTGTATACATTTGAAGTGAATAAATTCCTTTTGATTTGTTAATGTCTTAAAATGCACAAAATAATAATAATTAAAAACTGCACACAGCTGGGTATGGTGGTTCACGCCTGTAATCCAAGCTACTTGGCAGGCTGAGGCAGAATGATCACAAGCTCAAGGCCAGTCTGGGCAACTTAGTGAGACCTGTCTCAGAGGGCAGGCGAAGTGGCTCAGTGATAGGACATTGTGCAGCATGCATGAGGCCCTAGGTTTAATTCCTGGCACTGCAAAACAAAAAATAAACTTCATACAACATCTTGGGTACTTTTACTGTGGCTAATGCATAGTTTCTTAAAACATTTGATTAATGTGGAACATGAACAAGTTTACCTAAACAGTAGGGTGCAGTGTTGCTACAATTGTGGTGAAAAAACAGAAAATGAAGAGAACATTCTATTAGAATTACATTTTAGTGTGTGGTAACATGCCTATCACTTCCATAGACAAATTATAAATTATTTTAAAATGAATAGTCTTGTTGAGTTGCTTTGGCTTCATTGCAGAAAACAAGAAGTTGGAAAAATCACAAAACAAGCGGATTTAATAGGCCTCGTTTGTTGTAGGGTTTGTTCTAGAAGGACAGGTTAGCTCAAGCCAATGAAAATCCTGTCTACTGTTGAGGGCTCCACCAAGCAAGGTTATTACTTGCTATTTAATTAGTAACACTCGTAGGAAAAAAAAAAAGATCTTCTAAATGGTTATGTTTGTATTTTAACTCATTTCTTATTTCACTTCTCTTCCTATGACAACTATTTTCCTTCTATAATAAGAATCTTAAGGAATTCTTCAGACAGGCCCCTTCAGGCTTAAAGGGGAAAACAGAGGAAGCCATTTTCAATAGTGGGAAATCAGTTTCTATTTAAAGGCAGACAAGTGTGCAACAGAAACTGTAGCATATTTGCCTATGTTTTTAATACAAAGTGGAAGCTCTTCTGTATAACTGCAACATCAGCCATTAGGTAGACCCAAAGAAGCCCAGCAGTTCAGGCCTGAGCTTTGTTTAGAGAGACTGCAGCTGTACACTACAAAATTCCTCTGCATTCTGTAAAGGTAAATTTCGGGAATCTTGACCTAACTGATGAATTCCCAGAAACAAGTTTCAATCTTAGAGTAATGCCACTGAAAATTGTCCTAAAGCACCTAAGGTTGTTAGGTTTCTAGTAACTCTGGCTGTTGCTATGCTTTGATACCCTAATCTGACTAAATTAGGCCTTTTCTTCTCTTTCGATTTCTTTTTCTTAGGACCTCTCTTCTTTCTCATCTTCCCAATTTCGTCCACCAAAAGAATAAACATTTTAGCTTCCTAGAAAATGCTACAGGATCATTTGATCTCTGCACTGGGATTTCATGAAACTTTAATTGTCAAGGCATTGCTGTTGGGCACATTTTGCTTCTGTATGTTTTCTAAAAAGAGAGCCATGTTTAATATTGTGAAATATGATCTGTCTCCTCCTCTCCCCACCTTCTGGAACAGTGATAAATTTCAGAGCATGCTTGGCCGAATTGGATTATATTATGCACAGTATACATGTTCATCACCAAAACTGTGCTGCTCAGAATGTATGCATGTAGAATGAACTGCTGACACTTCAAAATCCCAGCTCCTCAGAATTGATTTTATTAGCCACACCAATGGAAGAAGCATTATTTCTGCAGTTTTCTTTCATCCTTGAAGCCCTGTCCTATAGGAGACTGGTTTTCTAGGCTTCTGATTAAGCCTTGCCAGCCATGTGCCGCTGCAGCACCAAAGAAACTGCTTTGCAGCCTGTCACCTCTTCTGGCAGGCAGCCGTCTTGGTCTCGTAGAGCTGGGTCAGCACCAGACTGGAGCAGCAGCTCCACAATGTCCAAAAACTCACAGGCAGCAGCTGAAAGGAAAATCGACATACATGAAAACAAGTTTACTGTGAGACTGAGAAACTGCTCCACTTCAGTAAGAAAGGCAAGCATGAGGAACACTGAACAATGAGCAGTTTCACAGCGGCTGAAGGGTGACCAGGCCTTGTAATGAGGACTGTACCTGACACTGGATTTTCAAGTCCAAGGAAAATCAAAGTTACCTTTCTGGTTGCCGAGAAACACACACATTTTTTGCCATTTGACCCTCTTTAAGGATAGAGTGAAGGCAAAGAATAAAAAATACGCTAAGTATTTTACTTTCATCTTTATCTCAGAATAATGACAAGTGTGTAGACTCTGTGAGAAAGCTAAAAGCATTTTAAGTGTCAAAGAAAACAATGTGCTTTGTTGTTGGGCAGGGGTATGTGTACAACTAATTGACCTTTAAAATTTGTAAACTGAGCCCAGCCTGGGCAATGTAGCAACTACCAAGACTCTGTCTCAAAATAAAAAATAAGGCCTGGGCATGTAGCTCAGCGGGAAGGCCCTGGATTCAATCCTTGGTACTGCAATAAGTAGGTGAGTAAATAAATGAATAAACAAGTTGTAAATGTAAAAAACCCCAAACTGTTCTAGTAATTAAACCATCCCTCCACAGAATTTAAAAAATAACGGCACTAATGGGTGTCACAGATAAATCCAAATCATGGCGTAGAGGGGCCTACAGACATTAAGACTTATTATAAAGATACTATGTAGTTGGTTTAGCCCCAGGATATACCGACAGACCAATAAAGAGCCAATTTAACCCAATACTTAACATGAAGATCTGTTTCGCATATATTTGGAAACTTGATTTATGACAAAACTGGCATCACAGATTTAATAATTAGATGAGGCTTGGACAATTGGGTTAAAGGCAAATAAAGGCATTTAATCAAGATGAAACATAAATGTCAATAAACATGATCACATTAGTAATCAGAAATGAAAATTAAAGCCAAGAGATATCATTTCATACTTACTAGATTTGTAAAAACTAAAAACTTTTGACAATGCCAAGCACTGAGGATGACCAGAACAAGGGAAACTTTGCTTTAGACATCTTGACATACACAGTGGGGTAGCTATTTTGGGTAACAATTTGGCATTACAGGTAAAACCTATTAAACATACTCATACTGCCAACCCAGAATTCTACTTCTACATGTGTATTCCACAGAAACTTTTGCACATATTTCCCAGGAGATTTTTGTAAGAATGGATATAGCAGCACTGTTCCTAAGAGACCTTAAATGTAAACAACCTAAATGCTCACTAATAGTAACATGTAAAAATCAAACATTGTTCATTTGTACAGTGAAGTCCCACACAACGCTGAAAATTAATGAACTGTAGCTTCATACAGCATAGGTTTATCTTCAGTGTTGATGAAAAAAGTCAGAAAAAAGTATTTGATATAAATTGTATTTAAACAAAAATTTAAATAGAGACAAAACTAAATACTGTTGCAGAGGCATACAAATATATAGTGAAAACTGTAATATAAATTTGGGGTAGTGGCAATCTCTGGGGTGCTAGGAAGGGCTATGTGATTGGAGAGGCATACAAGGGGCTTCAAACTGGTGATCTATCTTAAGCAAAGTGGTGAGTACATATTTTAAAAACTGTTTAAATTATTCATATACATTTTGTATACCCTTTTTGCAGTGTGATACGTAACAACAACAAATTTAAAAAAAAGGAATGGCACAAAAAGCAAAAGAGAAAGCTTGGTTCCATGGCCATTTTATTGAGCACATATCTTACTGTCCTATTATAAATATGGAAACAGCCAATTCTAGTAAATAAGAATGATTAAGTACTGTGGCAAAGGCAGAGAGGAAGATGGAAACTGAAGAAAAGTATTCAGCTTTTCAACATTCTATGATACTAGCTCTTGATTTTCTCAGGCTAAAGAAATTCCCTGTTATTCCTATTTTGTTGTATTGTTTTAACCATGAAGGGAGGTTTGAATTCTGAAAACAACTTCTCTACCTCTATTGAGGTGGTTGCATGCTTTGTTTTTGTTGTTGATTGGTTGATATTGTGTAATACAATGATTTGTAATTGCCAAACCAATCTTGCATTCCTAGGATAAAAATATTTGATCATGATTTATCTTTTTTGTATATGTCTGGGTTTTATTTGTTAACATTTTACTAAGGGTTTTTGCATCTATGTTCAAAGGGATAGTGATAAGGTTTTTGACTGGTTTGGTATCAGAGTAATGCTGGCCTTAGAGGATGAGTTGGGAAGTGTTTCTTTCTCCTCTCTTATCTGTAAGAGTTTATGTGTAGAAATCTTATTTCTTCTATAAGTAGAAGAATTCACTAGTGAAACAATCAGGACCTGGAAATAATGTGGGAAAGTTTTAAGCCATAGACCCAATCTATTTAGTAGGGCTACCTAGGTTTCTCTTTGCTTTTTTTTTGAGAAGAACTTTGTTAGTGTGTGCCTTTCAAGAGGTCCGTCTGTTTCATCGAAGATCTACCTTGTCCTGGTGCTGGGAATGGAGCCCATGCTAGGAAAGTAATGGGTGCTGCTCATATTTAGTGTGGGAAACAGGAATGCCAGGTTTTTGAAGTATTCTTCCTCCACCTGCAGCTTTTTAGCAGTCTCTGCATATCTGAACCACAGAGAGAATCTATGTATTATGGCCTCTCCTCAGTCAACAGGCTAATACCGATTATTACTCAGGGACAGGATCATGGTAGAGATGAGATGGTCTTTGTCTTTCTGGGCTGCTCTTAGTCTTAGGCAGGCCCTCAGGAGTGGTGATTTCTCGGTGCTTCTCCACTCCCCAAATGTCAGCCGACTATGTGTGTGTGCGCGCGCGCGTGCGTGTGTGTGTATGAGGGCAGATGTCCTCTGCTTTATACGAATGCTTGGTTCTGAGACCACAGGTTCCTTATCCCTCCCCAGAGGCATGTTTTGCTTTTACCCTTAGTTCAAAAGCAGTGGCTATCTGCTCTGGCTGGGGGGGGGGGGAGGGAAGAGGACAGAAGGATTTTCAGCTCCTCCCCTAGTAGCTTAACCATTTTGCTTGTACAAAATAAGGGTGCAGGATTGTACAATATGGCGACTATAATTAACAATGACGTACTGTATTCTTTTTTTTTGTCTTTTAAAAAATTTTTATTTTATTTTAATGGTACATTTTAGATGTACATTGTGATAACATTAATCACAGGGGATTTGTACCTGTGCATGATGTATCTTGTTGCTTCTTTTTTCCCATTCCCTTCCCCTCCCCCACCCCTCCTCCCTCCCTGTTTACAAAAGCTTTGTTTCCATTGATGTACTGTATTCTTGAAGATCACCGAGAGTCGAGTTTAAGTGAAAGTGAGGTAACGCTATTCTACAATGTGTACATATTTCTAAGCACCATGTGGTACATGATATATCCAATTTTTATATGTCAAAATTAATTTTAAGAAAGGAAAAAAGAAACAAGGGTCTGGGGAAGTGGGAGGGCTTCATGCCTGAGTGCCATAAAGGATGACGCTCTCTTCTCTCAGTTGTTCTCATGAGCACCCAGTTAATGAAAAGAGAGTATGAGTGAGGACTCCTCTAGGCCTGGGGATCCCAGTTATTCCAAAATGTCATGCTAGCTCACTTTCAGAATTTGTTAATTTTAGTTCTTTTTCTTCTTACTGTTATGATGGCTGTCTCTGCAGGTGCTCTACTAAAGCAAAGCAGTTTGTGTGTCTTGTAGGGTTTGCCATTCTAGACGCCATGCAATCTCTGCTTTCTGAGGGGTTCAAAAGTGGTTTTGGGAGTTATCCATTTTCTCTTGGTAGGGTCAGAGCTAAGTTATCTTGCAGTTTCTTACATTTTAAATATAAGTAGACTTCTCCAGGAGTTTGGATATAAATGACTTAGAAATAACATTCTTCTTTTGGTCTCTGTTGGTATTCAGGTAGAAGCATCTCAAATGGGCACTTCTAGTTCAGGGCTTCATAGCTATATGCTGTGAAGTGGGCAAAGAACCAATGGCAAACCCAAGTTGTGATGGGTTATAAATTTGGGTAGCTTTGATGATTTTTTTATGTTACTTATCCTGGCAAACTTAGGCATCAAACTCTGATTCATGATCATATAAGTTTGGAGGTGGTTCTAAGTGAACCAAAGGGGAGGTAGACATTTTTCTGAGTAAAAATCAGACCATTTGGGAATCCTATCACTACCTTCAGTTGTGTGGTTACCAGGGGTATAAATGTTAAACCAATATTTGATGAACAAACTCAGGGAGAATAAGGAGGAAAGGTAGAGAGAAATAAGAATTACCTGTTCCAACTGTGGGGCAGTTGTTGATTGGCTGAGATCATATTTTTGGATAATTCCTGAGACTCAATCGCTATTGTGCATCTTAAGGAACATTGCAGACAGGATGGTGGAGACAGGATTATCCCTTGCCAAGACCCAGGATCAAACAGAAAGTGTTTAGGACTGTGACATCCCTTTAAAAGTCTTTCATTTATTTTTTGGTGGTGTTAGAAATTGAACCCAGCGCCTAACATGTGCTAGGCACGTGCTCTACCATTGAGCTACATCTCAATTCACCCTCTACATTAAGAAATTAAAATTGCTTTCCCAAATAATTTTAATCAAAATTTTTATTTTAAATTTCTGAAGAGTTTAACCATGAATCACTGTATACTAAGTTAGATTCAAATGGAGAGCAGTGTCTTATAAAAGAGAAGAAAGCTAAAGATACATGGCCCAGTATCAAGTAGCTATGAGAACAGATTATTCATGCATAGAATTGGCTACATGACAACTATATTTTAAGCAATAATCACTTATCTTTATATCACAGGTATCAGTTTCAACTTACTAGGAGGAATATTTGGTTAAATTTCAAATGTGGATAAATGGATAAAGAAAATGTGGTTTTTAAAAAAATAAAATGGAGTATTACTTTGCCATAAAGAATGATAAGCTTGAGATATTTCTAGGTAAATGGATGCACCTTAAAACCATATTCTTAAGTGAAAGAATCGGCACACATGTTTAAATACTGCATTGTTTCTCTGGTGTGAGAAACTGAAAGTGTAAATAAAGACTAAAATGTATTATATTGTGAAAGAGAAGAAAGTGTTCAAATGGGAAGGGGTAACAAGGGAGAGGGAAGGGGAACAAGGGAGAGGGAAAGGGAAAGGAACAGAGGGACAAAAGAAATAAGAAATAGAAGGAAAAAATGGAAACAAAGCATTTGTAAATAGGGAGGGAGGAGGGGGTGAAGGGAGGGGATGAGAATGGGAAAAAAGCAACAAGATATATCATGCACAGGTACAAATCCCCTATGATCAATGTTATCACTATGTACATCTAAAATGTACCATTAAAATGAAATTTTAAAAATGCTTAAAAAAATTTCAAATGTGGACCTTTTTAGTAGTATTTGAGGAACAAACTCCTCAGTGTATAAATTTGTATTTTACGATCATGTGCTATCAGACCATACTTAGTTCAAATTTAACCCAACACTTAAGATGAAGATCAGGGCTAAGTAGATGATGTGTGCTATAGCTGAAAACACTAAAGATGGCTCTTTCAGACAAAGGGGCATTAATTTTATGTATGTTGTATGATGAAATGATATTCCCAGCAGTAAGATATGATATAACCTGTGAGTACAAACCCAGCAATAGAGCTTAAAATTTTAAGTTCCATGTCTAGAGGACTATAGACAACCAGGTTAAAAAAAATGCTACTGGGCTCATATAACAATTGGCTGACTTGACGGACGTGAGTGGAATTTTAGCTGAAGTCTAAGTAAATCTCATTTTAAATGAATTTAAATTTGGAATTTAAGAGTTGCAAGACAGTACTTCAGAGCAAGGAATGTGGTATGCATATAAACAAAATTTTATTAACAAGTCTTGGGTTTATGCAAAGATATACTCGCATGACAGCATAAACAACTAGGAAGTTGTAGCAGAGAGAAAAAAAGTGAGATAAGACTGACTTAAAGGAAAGAGGTCCTTCCTTTTAAGCCTGACAGGTGAATTTACCCTGATGGGAGGACACTTGCAGTATCTGTGTGAGACTGGCACATATAGATGTTCAACAAATAGTTGTTGAAAAAATATACTTGGTACTCCCAATTAGATGGTGAGCTACGTGAGCATATGCTTTCCTTCCTTCTTCTGTCTGTCCTCCTTCCTTCTCTTCCTCTCCCTCCTCCCCTTTCCTTTCCTTTTTTTTCCTACTCTCTCCATCTAGCACAGTGCTGAAAACTCAAAATTTGCTCAGAATTTATTAAGTGCTGCCCCTGCCTTCAGCTTCTTCAGTAAAGTACAACTCACAGAGTAGAGTCGTCTTTCAGAAATGTGTAAGATGCTTCAAACTGAAGGGCAAGGTGAGAAAGGGACATGGAGAGAGGCAACATTTTACCAAGTTAATGAGGGGTATACTGGTGCCCACGATGTGCGGGGAAATACAAAAACACTCATAAGCCTGTCCTGGAAAAGCCTGAGCAAGTCTACAGGGACTAGAACTGCCGCAGAATTTATGGTACCCTGGGAACCTCTATTTGTCAAGTGCCATAGAGGCAGCCCTGACACTGGCACAGGTGAAGATGAATTTTCATTCAGAGCAGTGAGCTTTCTGACTCCATTAATCCTCGGGGTTTTGATGATGAATTTTTCTTTTTTATTTTATTTATTTTCACTCTAATGTCTCCTCCCACTGCCCTGTAACAGTGTGGAAGGAACAGAACAGATGGTGCTTTACGTGGAAGACCGAGGGCTCATGAGGACACAAAGCCTGCCCACTTTGCAATCACATGACTACACGTGCAAGGAAAAGCCTTGATTTCCCCTGGGAGACACAGATGCAATGATATTAGTGTTCCCAGTGGAGGAAAAGGAGGGGAAGGCTAACAGGCCATTTATAAGGAAGACCACACTTACACCAATATACTCTTTAGCAAAGACCACGTTTAATCACAAAAATAAGACGAGTGGCATTTGAAAACTCAAAACACTCAGGTAAAATACAGGGAAATAAGGATTTTAATATGCTGCTACACAAAGACCATTCAGAATGAACTAGTGAGGACACACAGTAGAATACTGGCCTCTAGTTAACCTGTGATTGGCTCTGACCCAGTTTTAATCGGAAGAAGCCAGGATTTACAACCTGCTTAAAGATGGAGTTTGACAACTGCTATAATCACAAGAGCTGTCAACACAAGGACAGCTGTCAAGTTCAACAGTAATTCATAAAAAATAATAGCTAAGCCCCCAAAGACCTCCCTAATACTGTCTGCATTCACTGGCTTTAACCATACTTATAGTTTTATAAAAGTTCCAAGAATAGGTTAAGGGCACTTAAATAAACTCTACAAATAGCTACTGAACACCTACTAAATAAAAGGGAAACTAATATTAAGGGACTGAATGAATAAATTATGGCTCGCAGATTCTCTGACATATAACAGGTTCTTAATAAATGGTAATTACAGGATTACTATTACATATAAGACTGTTTTGACCACCTCAAAAACTGGCAAAAGTCCAGTGATCTAATAAAATATAAGTTAAAAATGAATCACTCTAAGAGTAATTAAGCTTAAAATATTAATTTTTATGAAACATTGCTGAATTGTTAGAATATTAGTTTTACTTTTTAAAAAATTCTTAAAAAATTTAGTGGCATATTTTAGATACACATAGTGATAACATTCATCATAGGCAATTTGTACCTGTACATGATATATCCTGCTGCTGCTTTTTTTCTCCTTTCCCTCCCCTCCCTTCAACCTCTCTTCCCTTCCTTACTTACAAAAGCTTTGTTTCTATTTTTTTCTTCTACTCCTTTTTTTCTTGTCCCCCCTTGCTTTCCACCTCCCTCCTCCTTTGTTTTTATTTGTAATGTCTAATTTCTGACTTAGGATGATATAAGAATATAAAAGCACACAAATGGAGATATATTTACTTACAGGCTTGAGAATTAGCCTTGACTCACTGACCAAGTTGACGGAAGATAAATGATTTTCCTTTGTTTTACTTCTAGAAAAGACTATTTTCCACGAAATGTGTATTTTAAAAGAATCCAGAACTATAGTTATTTATGAAATTACAAAGAGGAGTGAATATGGAACGAGAAGACCTGCCAAGTGTCTTGGCTCTGCTACCTACACCTGTACTACCTTGCCAAGGTCACACCTCTCTCTCTGCCCTCCAGTTTTTCATCTGTAGGCAGGGAAAACAATATCTAAGTTCAGGTATTTGTTGGAAAGATAAAATAGAAACAGTAACACTACCACCTTATCCCTAAGTTTGGACATCTTTGTGTGTAAACTTTTTATTAGAGCATAAAATACACACAGAAGAGTACTAAAGTCACATAAATTCTCTTAAAATGAATGTAACTGGTACCTAGATGATGGAGAATAGGATCATTATTAGAATATCAGAAGCACCCTTCTCCAGTTGCAACCTGCCCATTTCCTCCAAAGAAATCATTATCCTATGTACTAATGCTAGGGATGAGTTTTTCCTGTTTCCTGCATTCATTCATTCATTTTTGTGGTAATACAGATTGAACCCAGGATTTCTGCCCTGAGCAACATCCCTAGTCCTTTTTTAATTTTAATTTTTTATTTTTTACTTTGAGACCAGGCCTTGCTAAACTGCCCTGGCCAAGCTTGAACTTCCAATCCTCTTGCCTTGGCCTCCCAGAGTGCTGGGATTACAGGCGTGCACCAGCACCTTTATATAAATGGGAAGTATATTGTATGTACTCTTTTGTGTCCAGCTCTTGAGCTTCACAATATGTCTGTGAGATTCCTCCAAAGATTGCTGCCTGTGGTTGTAGTTTATTTTCATTGCTCTATGATCCACTAGATGAATACTTTGGATTATTGTGACCAGATCTCATAATTCTTGAATCTGAATATTTCAGTATTATGACTTCTAGAAATAATCAGTAAACATATCCTCACATATTGATTTTCCTCCAACTTCACCTTCTGGAATGTCTATTAAAAATGCTGAACTTTCTTATTCTACTCAAGTTCTCTATTACATTTGCCATTTATTTTTTTCGCTCTTTTGTGATTTCTTTCTTTTTTTTTTTTGGGGTGGGTGCTGGAGATCAAACTCAGGGCCTTGTGCTTCCTAGGCAAGCCCTCTAACCACTGAGCTAAATCCCCAGCCCCTGTGATTTTTTTTTAGAAACAGCTTCATTTTTTTTTAACCTTTGATAATTCTACACTTTATCAGTTATAAAATTTCCATTTTTTTATTTATTAAAGTTCTATTGGGTTCTCTTTCAAATCTTCCCCTTCTTTCACTTTGTTCTTGTTGATTGCTTAATTACTGGTATAAAGGAAAGCTACTGATTTTTGTGCAGTATTGATTTTTGTATCCTGCCACTGTGCTGAATTTATTATATCTTAAAGTCTTTCGGCACAGTTTTTAGGATCCTTTAAATAAAGGATCAGACTGTCTGTAAGTGGGGATAAATTCATTTCTTCCTTTTCTATTTGTACTCTTTTTACTTCGTTCTCTTGCCTAATTGTTCCAGCTAAAATTTCAAGCACTTATATTGAAGAGAAGTAGTAATAGTGAATACCCTTGTCTTGTTCTGATTTTAGAGAAAATACTCTTAGTTTTTCCTCCATTGAGTATGATGTTGGCCATGGGTTTATTGTATATACCTTTAATTATACTGAGGTAAGGTCCTTCTGTATCTCCTGACACTTACTAGTGAAATCGAGTATTTTTCCTTGTTTGCTATTTGGCTCTTCTCATTTATGAACTGACTACCCATATTTTTCTGAGTCCATTCTTCTATTGGATTGTCTTTGCTACCAACAAGGTAGATGTTCTTTATATATCCTGAGTACTGACCTGATGTAAATTATTTACATTTTATATATCCTCGCTCCATCTGTACATTGTATTTTCATTTTGCTTATACGATGTTGTTTTACTGAAGTTTAGAATTTTATGCTGGTCATGTGGTGCGTGCCTGTAATCCCAGCATTCAGGAGGCTGAGGCAGGAGGCCAGCCTGCGTGATACAGTGAGTTCAAAACTAGCCTGGACTACACAGCCAGATCCTGTCTCAAAAAACAAAACAAAATTTTGATGTGGTCAAGTTACCATAATTTAAAGTACAGTGTACCTCGGTTCATGATCTTAATTTGTTCTATGATTTTGGAAAAGATGTCCATATTTGTGTTTGTTTGGGAAAGATGGCTGCAGTCATGTTTCAGACCAGATGCAGAGTTTGCAAATAAAAACAAAATTTTGCCAAACATTTGTTTGTGAATCAAATTGTTTGCAAACAAAAACGTTTGTGAACCAAAGTATCACTCTATAGGGTATATGTTTTGTTAAGAAACCATTTCTTATCCAATACAATGTTCTAAAAATTTAAACTTGTGCTTTTCCCTATTTATATCTTCAATCTATCGCAAACAGATTTATGTGTGTGTAGGGTAAGTTGTTCAGGCTATCTACTGTCAACAAACTGCTCAAAACTTTCTGGTTAAATATAATGTATTATTTTTCACAATTTTGAGGGCTAATTGGTGGAGAACAAATTTTGGTTTTGTTGCTTTTCTCTATTGTTTTTCTATTTTCCACGTCATCTATTTCTACTCTAATTTTTATTTCTTTCTTTATGTTTTATTTAGATGTAGTCTGCTATTCTTTTTCCAGTGCCTCTGGATGGAAGGTTGGTGTACTAATTGGAGATGTTATTATTTCTTAGCATAGGATTATAGCTATACATTTCAATCTAAGCACTGCTTAGCTCCATCCCATAAGTTTTGGTATGTCTTCATTTTCATTCATTTCAAAGTACTTTCTAATTTCTCCCTTGATATAATGGTTATCTAAGAATATATTGTTTAATTTCAACATACTTGTGGGTTTTCAATTGTTTTTCCTGTTCTAGATAGCTAATTTCATTCTTTTGAGGTTGGAGAATACACTCTGCATTACTTCTATCCTTTTAGATTTACTGAGATTTCTTTTATGGTCTATCCTGAAGAATGTTCCAGGTGTGCTTGAAAAGAATGTATATTTCGTTGAGCTGGGTGTGGTGACACATACCTATAATCCCAGCACTCGGAGGCTGAGGCAGGAGGATCACCGAAAGTTTGAGGCCAGCCTAGGCTACCTAGTTAGTTCAAGGCCAGCATGGGCTATGTAGTTAGTTCAAGACCAGCCTGAACTGCATAGCAAGACTCTCAAAAAAACAAAAACAAAAACAAAAACAAAAAAGTGTATGCTGTTGTTGTTGGATGGAACGTTCTAAACATGTCTGTTAGGCCTAGTTGGCTTATAGCATGGTTCAAATTTTCCATTTTATTGTCTTCTGCTTAGTTGTTCCATCCATTATTGAAATTGGATATATTAATGTGCCCCAACTATGATTATTATTATTATTTGCCATCCTAGGGTCTGAACCTAGGGTTGTTCTTCATTTTAGGCAAATGCTCTCCCATTGAGCTATAACTTCAGCCACTCCAATTACTATTATTATTATTATTATTATTATTATTAGTTTTGTTTTTTCTTGCTATGCAGTTCAGGCTAGCCTTGAACTCACCATGTAGCCCAGGCCGGCCTCAAACTCATGGCAATCCTCCTGCCTCAGCCTTCTGAGTGCTAGGATTACAGGCATGCACCACAACAGCCGGCATCCAATTACTGTTTTTGAGTTGTCTATTTTCCCCTTTAAATCTCAGTTTTTGCTGCATATATTATGGTGGTATCACTAGGTACACAGATGTCTACAATTGTATTTTCTTGGTGGTTTGATCCATTTATCATTATAAAATGTCCCTCCTTATATCTGGTAACATTTTAAAATCTGTTTTGTCTGATATTATAGTCACACTATTTTTCTTGTGGTTTCTGTTTGCATGATATATATATTTCTGTCCTTTGACTTTCCATCTATTTATATCTCTGAATCTAAATGGCATATCTCTTGTAGACAACATAAAGTTGGATAATGACAATCTGCCTTTTGACTGGATTGTTAATATAGCAGTGTTTACATCTGCCATTTCCCTTTTTGCTTTCTATAGGTATCATACCTTGTTGGTTCCTATATTCTTCCTTCACTGCTTTGGTTTCCCGTTAAATGAATGTAGCACTCTACATTGTTACTGTCATATTTTAATTTATTTACTGATATAAGCTCTTTAGGCTTCTTTTCTTCTGTAGTCATTCTAGGGTTTACCATTTTGGTCTTGGCAGAATCAACTTCAGATTTAAACTAGCTTTATTCGAGGGATCTATAGAAACATTACTCCTATGCAGCTCTCTTCCACTGACCCTCTTTTGGGGGCAGTATCGTTATATCTATTAATGTTACAAACCTAACTACACATTTCTAGTTTACTAATGGTTTTTATTATAAAGTGTAAAATCATTTGAATATATATATAGCTAGCTGTCAGACACTGTTCTAAGTGCTTGTATTAACTTATATTCTCGTAACAAATCTGAGGTTACTATCCTTATTTCATCAGGAGTAAATTGAAGTACAGTGAATTAAATAATCTGTCCAAAGTCAGTAGTAGAATGGAATTTGAACATAGAAGTCTGGCTTAAAATTACAAGGCCTTAACTACTTTTCTATACTGCTTTGTATTGAGTATTGAATTTCCTCAAAAGTTCTGCCTGCATTTGATTTCACTGTATGGTGTTTTACCTAACTTGCAAATGTGGAAAATTACATTAATAAATTTTAAAATATTAGATCACCCATGAATTCTTGGAATAAACCCAACTTCATTATGACATATCTTTCTTTTTAAAATCCACTGGTGAATTTAATTTGCTAATATTTTCCATAGAATTTTTGCATCTATGTTCAAAGTGGGATTGGCTCACAATTTTCTTTTTTTCCTGCTGGTTTAAATCCCCATGTTCTACCAGATAAACTCATAAATAAGTTGGGGTAGACATTCATTTACATTTCAGTCTTCATTATTAGGCTGACTTACATGGGTAGTATGACAGCTAGTCCAATAGTTTAGACTCCTAGATAACCCCAGTGAGGTATATCCAAATAAACGCTAAGCAGTGGACAAAGATGCCCACGAGCATCTGAGCCACTCGTTACTAAATAGCAATCCTGAATTGCCAAGACTAGCAAAATGGCCTAAAGTATTCCTTCCCCAAATGTCTGAAGGTGGTTCATCCTTAATGTGGCTTAAATATTGATAACTGCCTTTAATTCAATCATATTCACAAACAGAATCTTCAAATATATCTACATACTTTACAAAATAGATTAATATCTTTTATTTCACTAGTAATTTTCTAACAGTTCTTTAAGAGCCATACTATTATTTCTATCTTATGGATTACTTTTACCCTATTTATAGATTAATCATGTAAAGATTACTTAACTACACTGATCAGTTAGTAGCAGAAATGAGCTATATTTGTTTTTCTTTACTTCAACTGTAGTTGTCTCCCTTTACCTGGGGAATACATTCCAAGACCTCCAGTGGATTCTTGAAACCTCAGATAATACAAAACCCTATATATGTTTTTCATATCCATCTATCTAGATATACCTATCAATCGATCAATAGATAGATCAATCTCTCTCTCTCTCTATATATATATATATGCACCACGCATACATACACACATATAGTAAAGTTTATAAATGAGGCATAGTATGAGATTAATAGCAATAACTAATAATAGAATAATTATAACAATACCCTAAATAAATAAAACACAATAAACATTATACAAATGTGGTCTCTGTCTCTCAAAAACATTTTATTGTATTGTGCCCATCCTTCTCATGGTGTAAGACAATACAATGCCTACATGATGAGCTGAAGTGACACGAATGATGCAGGCATTGTGACATAGTGTTTGGTTACTACCAAAGGGTCACTGGAACATAAGCAACAGTGATCAGCTGCTGCTAACTGAGATAGCTAATAAGTAACTAACACATGGGTAGTGCAGTGTATACAGCATGAGTAGCTGGGACAAAGAGGTGACTGATGTCTTGGGCTGATGTAGCAGGATGGTATGAGATCTTTATATACTACTCAGAGCAGCACACAATTTAAAATTTATTCATTATTTATGGAAATTTCAGAATATTTAATATTTTTGGATCACAGTAAACTGTGGTAACCGAAACTGCAGAAAGCCAAATTGCACATGGGAAGGCCTACTGTACATCAAGAAAGTATTTATTACTGAGAAGTGCTAGATCCTTAGTGACAGTGATTAGCACCTTAGACGCCACTGACAATATCAAGAATGAAATACTGAATTTTCAACAGGAAGCTAGAGGAGCTGTCACTTTCTTGATGACAGTATAGAAATGCTTAATTTACTACTTACGTGCCCATAAGAATTTTAATACATCTCTAACTTTATAGGTTATGAATCTACTTGTTAGATTAATAACCAGAAGTTATTATATCTGTTAGCTACAAGGTACTTCTGTAAGCACTACACAGGGTTGGACAAAGTTGAGACAAACAGAAAAAATATTCAAGTATGATTATTTAATAATTCTGAAACTTACCATAGTGAAGAGCTGTTTGACCTTCATTGTCCTATAAAAAAAAAACATGTTAGATGTCTAAGTAATCACAAAAGTATGAAAATATACAAACTAACATATCTGATGTATGGAAGGTTCCATAAGTTTATCAGATACAGAGAAAAAAGTGATCATTTCTTTGAGCCTCACAGTAACTTCTGAAAAAGCTATCTCTCTTGAAAGAGAGAAGATTGGTAACTAGTGCATTGCAGCAGCTACTGCAGAGTGAGGATAATAAGATCTGTAGGTAATAAACCAAAGGGAATGAATCCCTTAAAATTCAGCAGTTTGGTTATCTAACTAGTGGCAGAAAAATTGACACTGTATCATTTATCTTGGGCAGTATCAGCATGTTTATTTCCAAGCTTGTCCCCAAATCTAAGGAATTTGTGATTTACAGTAAGAGTTAGTAGCTTTTTAAGAGCTTTTGAAAGACACACACATTCCAGGCTAATGATACTAGATTTCCTAACAAGATCAAATACCATAAAGATGGGTGGTTAAAGCATGCAAAATTCCAGAAGAAAGCCAAAAGGTCCCATTGCTAGGAGAAGACCCCAACAATTCAGTTAAAATTTTTTCTTTTAGAACCAAGATAATGGGCTGAGGATTTAGCTCAGTGGTTAGAGTGCTTGCCTTGCAAGCACAAGGCCCAGAGTTCCATCCCCAGCACCAAAAAATAAATAAATAAATAAATAAAATAAAAAATAAAATAAAACCAAGATATTCTGACTATATTAATTATATGGCACAGATGAGTACTTTTTAGCAATTCTACCTCTTAAACTGAAAGAAGCTGATCACAATACATACATAACAAATAATCAGGTAAAGTAGAGATAAAAAGAAGTTAGTAATTAATTTGACATGCAATTTCTAATTGCATGGCCTTTATTACATTGCTAGTAATGAAGAATAAGTATTAAACTATTATTAAGAATAAATGAGAGTGGGTGATATTATGACTTAAACTATCCTTGGGTACCTAATAATTGCCTTTCCCACTTCCTAAAAACTGAATGTGGAGATGGGGATTACCTCCAGAACTTTCTGGCTAAGTGTCTCCCTATTTAATTTTCCAGGAACAAAAGCAAGAAGTTGCCACAGGGAATCCTATCTTTTGGTTCTGACAGACAGTAAGAAAAAGGCTAAGATTGGTGCTAGGGAAAAGGTCATTCATAAAGGGCTTTTAGCACCCAGACAAGCTTAGCAGGGATGACAGCTGGTGGGGACAGGAAACAACCCCGAGTGTTTACCTGCTAGGCAATAGAGTCTGCCTGGATTTAGGGGTCAGGAGTACATAGCTGGGTGAGAAGAGATGGGAGAGAAGTGATTTCGAGGTGTCGATAGGGTATTCTTGGTTGAGATGCTGCAGGAGCTAAATTTGGGATGTATACCAAGCATCATGAAAATAATAAACTCTAATGTTAATCTAGAATAGCATTTGCTTAACTGTTACAATCTGTCTCTGGGAGTGAGGTGCTCAGCCCATTTTTCTTTTTAAGATTATTTTTTGACTTGTATTAGTATGTTTCTAAGTAGAGGAAATTAAGAACTGCTGTAAATATGTGAGATAATGGACATGTTAATTACATTGGTTATACAAACATTTTACAACATATATTTATCTAAGAACCTGATATACTTCAAAAAATATTTTTATTGGTACATGTCTGTAGTATATAATGATTACATTCAACATGGGCAGCTGGTACATGTACATGACATTTCTTAATTCTTTTTCTTTAACCCCCTTGTTCTACCTCCTGCATCTCTTAGGCCATATATATATATATATATATATATATATATATATATATATGGCAGAATATATATATATATTCTGTCAAAAAATGTATACACATTTCAGGAAAATAATACAATGATTTTTCAACAGATGGTGTTACTCTCATATGGGGACCCTAGAGGATGTCCTATATCACAGAAAACCCACTATGCTGCCAGCCCTTAGAGAAGAAACTGAAAATCCATGTGCAGCAATCTCGATGACCAAGGTTACCCAAACAGCAGTTCACTGTACTAATAAATGTCTGGAAACCGATGGCCACCATTTTGAGTGCCTCTTGTAACTGAGAGACCAAAGGTAACTTGTATTAATTTCATGATCTCTCAATAAATTTAGTATTAAAATATTTATACAAGTTTTTCCTTTCTTGGTGTATACTTTTTTTTTTTTTGCAAACCGTGTATTTTTTAAAATACACATTTGTAGTACATGATGATTACATTCTTCATAGGGCAGTAGTGATAGCAACCCTTTTAGAGCTTTCACCGATACAAATAGCCTGCTGTAGCGTGTGTTCTACAGGTTTGTCACCACTGTCATAGGGACTTGGTGTATGTACACAGCACTTTACAACCCCCCTTAAATCAGAGCTCCCCCTCTTCTCCTGGATCCCCTCCAATATACCGAATATCAACCTTACTATTTCCTATTGTCCATCTTTTATTTTGCACTTCATTTATATATTTAAGCTTGTGTGTCTGATTTAGTTCATTTAACATTATAGTCTCAAGGTGCATCCATTTTCCTACAAATGACTCATTTATTCTTCTTTATGGCAGAGTAGTACTCCATTGTGTATAAATATCACATTTTCTTTATCCATTCACTGTTGTTGAACAAATAGGCTGCTTCCAAGATTTAGCTATTATGAATTGTGCTGCTATAACCATGGGTATGCATGTATCATTATTTTCCTACTACAGATTTGCTGGTTTCCTTAGTTCTTTTTATTGTTGTTTTTATTTTTCCTTCTGCTTAGTTACTCATTCTGTCAGATGTATTCATTCTATTTGACTTACTGGCATTGCTGGCTTTGTTGTCTCTTTCTAGGATATCCTTGAAAAAATCTTTTAATGCTGGTCTGATGGTTATCAACTTCTTGAGATGGTCCTTGTCATGGAAATACCTCTTTCTCCATCAATTTCAAATGAAAGTTTTTTGGGATGTATACGTCAGGGTTGGAAGTTGTTATCTTTTAGGGCTTGAAACACATCATTCCAAGCCCTCCTGGCCTTTAGGGTCTGTGTTGAGAAGTCTGCTGTAATTCTAATGAGTTTACCTTTATAGGTGATGTGTTGCTTTTCTCTAACAATTTTTGAGATTTGTGTTTCTGTAATGGACTTCCAGTATTTTGATCATAATGTGACCTGGACAAATTCTTTTGAAAATAATGCAATGAAAGGGGGGTAATTCAGTACCTTTTTTCTTGTCTTTTTAGATATAGCTCCTACTTTGCACCCTTTTGCCTTACTCTACCTCTGCGATTAAGAACAGGTAAGGGAAGAGAGCTCTTAGATAAAGGCAGCTACGGTGAACAAGATCTGAGCATTTTGTTTTGCCTGGAATAATACTGGTCATTATGGCTTAAAACTCAAATCTATGTTGCTAGTTTCCAATGCTAATCAGTGAAGTGTATATATATGCATGCACACCTGATGGCTTTATACACTCACACTTACAGTTTAAGCACAGATCTCCAGCAATAGAAAGCAATTTCAACAAGGCCTTAATCTACCACATTTTCAGGAACACTATGCATCTATCATGCAAAGTTATATTTTCTACCATTACCCATCTTTAAAAAGTGTAATTTTCTTGCTATTTGGGCAAAACTTTCATGTTTAATCACTGTGTTCATATGTATTTAAAGTTCACTTCCTCTTAATTTCTAACTCTTCATATTCACTAGGGAAGTAGAAGAAAGCATAATTAATTCCCTTTAATCACTTTTACCAATGAATACTAAATAGGTGCCTCACACCCAATTTCTAATTAATTAATTAAAATTATTTGCTAATTTCCTATTATGTACCAGTCACTGTTCTAGGCACTGGGAACACAGAGATAAATGGGACACAGAAGGACCCTGATGTTGTAATTTATAGTCTAGTGACAGAAGAAACAAAAACAAGTATGTTTAGTAACAGGCAGTAAACCAGGCATAGTATTATGTGACTACAGTCTCAGCTGCTTGGAAGGCTGAGGCAAGAGATCACCTGAGCCCACGAGTTTGAGGCTAGCCTACGCAACACACTGAAACTTCATCTCAAAGACATATAAACAAACAATAATAAGTAGTAATGAGTGCTCTGCAACAAAAGAAACAACAATGCAGATTAAGACACTATAGCGATCCGGCATGCTATCAGGGAAGGACTCCATGAGAAGGTATTTTTAAACAGAGAACTCCAAAGACTCTAGGGTGGCAATGTAATCCAAACTGAGCAAATCACAACTGTCACATCCTTGGTCTGCAAGCAAGCATGTTAATCAAGCCATGCTAGGTAGGTTTCACTCAAGATTTTTCAAAATCGAGCTGGGACTAAAAGTGTGTTCACAGACACTCCTTTCTTCTGTGTTCAAAACTAAAGGGTGGAGTGAAATAAGCCAATACAAATGGACAAATATTGTATAATTCTACTTGTACGAAGTATCTAGAGTAGCCAGATTCATACAGAAAGAAAGAAAAACAGTTACCAGGGGTGGGTAGTGTGGGAGGGCAGCATGCAAAGCTGGTCAGAGTTCCGGCTGGGGGGAAAATGTTCTGGAGGTGAGTATTGGTGATACAATCCTGTAAATGCACTTAATGTCACTGGACTGTACATTTAAAAATGTTAAAATAGCAAATTTTACCATGTATAGTTTACCACAAGAAAAAAGAAAAAGAAGTCTATGAGCCCCAAACTGCAAATGGCAATGTTCACATCAGGAAGAATGAAGCATTCACAAAGTCACAAGTAGTGGTGAAAGACAGAATGAAAGTCTCTAGGCCATGTCCTTCTGCCTACCTCCCTGCCTATCTTAGGTGAGCCAACAGCGACAAACACTTCCTAGACAAATAATCCCTAGCAATCTTTTTGTCACTTGCAAACAGAAGTCCTGACTAATGCAGAATGCAGCACATTTTATGATCCAAGCCTCGTTCATCTCTCCCAATTCTGTAACTGCCAGTTTCTAATGACACCACCTATGTGGACTCCCATGTCTGTAAATTTTCTTCACTCTGCTAGAAAACTTTCCTCTAACCTTTCAAAGATAATGTCTTGCTCTTTTCTCATATTTCAAAAATCTCTCTCTGATATATTTGAGCATTTAAATAGAATTATTTTATAGTCACTGTATTTTATTTGAGCTTGGGGAGGGGAGGCAGGGTAATACTAAACATGTGTGTTAGCATGATGTGGCTAACATTTACTTAATGTTGATTACTTCCTGTGTGTTTTATAATTTTGAACTGTGAACACAAGTAGGATTTTCATCTGCAAAAAAAATTAGTGCTTTGTTTCCTGGACTGAGGGTCTGTCATTCTGGAATGATTTTTGCTTTTGTTCTGCCTACTACCCCAGAGATATTATCAGGTTGAGAACAGCTGGTTGATTTCCTAGCTTGGTTAAGTTTTAAATACGTAAAAAGTACAAATTCTCACTCCCATCAGAACTGCTGAACTTACAGTATAGGCAAGGCAAACTCTTCCTGTCAAATCTGTTAGTTTGCAGAATTTTTAAGTCTACCCTGAGGATAACTGCTGCTGTTTGCTGTTTGAGATCTTTACTCTATGGGTAATAAGACGGGCAATTTCTTTTAGGGTGACCCAGAATTAGTTTAAATTTACTGTATACCTCTTTTTAAAGCTTTAAACATTTTTTTATTTTAAAGCTTATTACTTTGTTTCACAGCTCTGCTTGTTTTGGCCCATGGAGAATTAACTTGCTTTTCTGTAAGCTGAGCTATGCATTTTAAAGGATGTTTCTGTGTTTGAGTGTTTTATGGTCAGATAATTTTCATATTCTTTTAGTCTGAAGTCTTGCAGACAAAGGAAATCCCATCAACCTTTAAAACTTAGTTCACTTCTTCAGGAAATCTCCCTGACTCCTCAGATGGGGTAAGGTGCCCCTTTTTTTTTACCACTGTGGCACAGCATATACTTTCTTTCACTAACTGTGTCTTCCACCAAGACTGCACGTTTCTTATAGGTAAGTATTCCATCTTTCATTCACTGCCTATCACAGTGTCTTAGAGATAGTGTGTGTTCAATAAATAGTCCTGAAATGAAAGAGTAAGTATGTTACTTTAGTCTTTCCTCATTGGTTTACTCATTAATCCAATTTAAAGGCAAATTAATTTAGTCTTTAATTTGACCTATTCTTTTCTTTGTATCTGAGCCTCTTTTAAAAGCTTCCCACATATTTCCTATGGCATGGAGTATAATGTCAGATGTAATAATCCAACGAAGGCCTAAGTGATGATGAACAAGAGACTTAGTTTATAGTTACTAGGTACCAAATCACTACTTACTCAGTTTGATTCCTGGTTCAGTTTTAGTTTTTCAGTTTTTTTTTTTAAGTAGCTTTTCCTCAGCCACAAGATCAGCAATTATCCTTTTTATTGTCAGTGTTCCTGAACGTTTTACATTTTCTACTTTTCATCTGCTAAAGGCTGAAATCAGACAAGCACATTTCTCAAGTTGTGTCTCAGATTAGGAAACAGTCTCTGAGAGATTGTTTGGTTACGGTCTCACAAAGAGAGCTGCAGTAAGCTTTATCACAGATCTATGTTTTTATTTTCATATTGGTTTCATATTGGTTTTATCTTGGTTTCAGACTATATTCTCTCTTTTTTTTTAATTTATTTTAAACCAAGAGCATGTATTGGTACATTCTACATACATTGGTCA